>CM076609.1:45911434-46014593 GCA_038502775.1 Hippodamia convergens
TCTCAATACAGCTCAATACAGTGTAGGCTCTCTGGATACATAATGAAACCGAGAGATCGACGTCCAGAATGACTCCCAGATTCCTAGCCGACTTAACAGCTCGAACATCAATTCTATTGATTCTTACTTTTGACTCTTTAACGACGTCAGCAGCTTTACTGGACCGTAATAAACGATTAATTTTCCAATGCACCGAAAGTCCAATCGCTTAAGCTGATTATTATCAACGGAAAACAGATAGTTACGATAGAAGAACAGCTTCAGGATTAATTTTAGTTTTTGCGAATTGAATGAATGTTCATATGGCCGTCCCTTCATCTCAGTAGATATCACGGACTATTGACTTCAATCATTTACCCTGAAAGTAGAGTACCTATCTCAGTTCTCCGATAGTTATCTTCTCCGTTGGGATATTATTATAGGCGGTTTTTGTATATCACTATCACAATCAAAACATGATTGTAAAATGTCCACGTCTCACGAAAATAATGCAAAGCAATAGATTTGATATCTCAGTAGATATCACGGACTATTGACTTCAATCATTTACCCTGAAAGTAAAGTACCTATCTCAGTTCTCCGATAGTTATCTTCTCCGTTGGGATATTATTATAGGCGGTTTTTGTATATCACTATCACAATCAAAACATGATTGTAAAATGTCACGTCTCACGAAATTAATGCAAGCAATAGATTTGAGGACTTAAATAACATACAGCAATTGAAATTTCACCGACTTCTCGTACATATTTTTTTTTAAAACAAGAATCTGTCGGGAATGTCCATGTTAACGATATCATCTCTACTTCCAAAACAATCTGGATATATGAATCTTGAAAGAAGACTGCTTGTTTTTTTTTTCACGTTTAATTCAGTTTTGTCTGAAAACGCAGAGATAGTTTAAACACCTTCATGCACTGAGTTCAGGACAGAGTTAAAAAACTGATAATTAAATAATTGCTGCTAAGTTCTGTTCACACAGAAGCAATACAATGAAGCGACTATTCTTGACCACGTTAAGGGGTGGTCAGTGGATTATAGTGATTGTTTACATCAAACAATTTCTTCAATTTCTTTTTATAAATATAGATACAACACCTGAAATTTTCTCCTTCTGCAATCTACGAGTATTCAGCTAATTGAAAAGAGTGGAATCACTCTCTCCAAGTAACAATCTGAATGCCCCCCAAGTCTTCGTGTTCAATGGATATTACCACTTTATTTTTCATCCTCTGTGGGAGAAGGCCGTGAGTAATAAACCGTCAGTTACGGTAGCTGGCCGTGATTTGTTTTACAGCTCATCAAAACGGGTGGCACGAAATAACAAACAACCATCGAGCTCTCCGCCACGTTCACCCTCCTACCTAGCCAATATAAAAGCGGTCATTAAATCAAACACTAAAACACATGAGAGTATTCACTTTTGATGTCCGTGGGGAAATGATGAATTTATATCTAGTTGCCCTATCGAGAGTTAACAAAGAGTATCAAAGAGCAATCCAATAGTTTGGCATCTACTTTTATTCCATTACAGATGATTTCTTGACATCGATGAAATGCATTGAATTTATTACGTGCGCAAACGTTTTAAGCATAAAAAACAGAAAGCTTCACAGTCCATTCGGTTGAAAACCAAAATGTTTTTCTTTAATTGGATTTAGGCAATTCTCATTATTAATTAGACAGTGAGCGTAGTGTGAGGAAAAATGTGAAGAATTGCATGGGCGCCCGCAGGGGGAGGGGGGCAGGGCCCCTGAGATTTGATTCCTTTCTTGTTTTTGAGCTAAACCTAATACTGATTTCGCCTGCGCCTCATCAAATCATTCTTTGGCCCCCCTGAGAAAAAATTCTGCGGTCGCCCATGAAGAATCGTAAAGACAATGGATCCATAAAGATAATATTCTCCTGTTTTTTGTTGTCCTAATCAGAACTATTCATGAAACACATATTTTAGTTCCTCTCTGCGGTTCCCCGATAGCACTGACTACGCACTCAACTTGAAAATGGAATATTTTAGTATTTCGAACTTTTCATTGATAAATCTGAAATACTTAATTTTAGGTATAGATTTTTCGGATAATACATCAAACAGAGTGAAAATTACATAAATTTTTTTATTGAATTTTGGAATAATAGTTTAGACTGATACCGTATTAAAGAGATGAGAACTTCAGTAGATTTTGGGAATCAACCCTTCATCCCCACCTTTTTGTCTTGGAAGACGCCTTCAATGTTCGTGCAGAGATGTTGATGCCTATTTACTTTCATGTTACTCATATTTTGTAAAATTTGCTAGATAGATGAAAATCTCAGCAAAAGACAATAAATATTATCACCAAAGGCATAAAAACAGGACCTCATTTCGAAAAACTTACATTAAGTATGAATTCGTACGGCTCCTATTCTCTTGTGACAAGTGGGCCATACAAAGTGAAAATTGAATTCTGAAAAATATAGATTTTTGGGCTTGTAAGAAAAATCAAGATATTCTGAGTACTGCCCTGAAATTATGGAAAGACCATCCTGAACTGAACAAACCCATATTTTATAATTCGATCGAAATCGAATGTTGCATTCTAGAGTTAAAGCTATCACAATTTTAGGTCAATGTTCATGAAATATCCCGTATCTCTCCGAAACTAATGGTCATAGGATACAAAACAACCAATTTTTCTTCAAGGCCTAGATGTCCTGCATTCACCATTAGGCTATGGCCAACGACTCGTGAAACACCCTGTCCTCTGTCATCTAGCTCACCCGACCTACTCTTTATTGAATAGAGTTACCTATATAAACAATGATAATAAGATCGATTACTCAACACTTCATGCACTGTTAAGTGAAGTGTATTCTCTAATGATCAACAAGGTAGGTACAAAAAAAGTAAAATAAACCGAATATTACAATAAACTGCTAGTCTTTCATGAAATACCTGCAAATCAACCATCCTCAGATTGAGTGGAATGATGACCTCGTTACACCCGAGAACAAAAACTCTCTAGTGCAATGCAAAAATTTGCAGTGCTTCTTGAATCAACTCATATGTAAGTCCGTTTTGAACTAATATGACTACATGTTATACAGCTTATTGCTAAAAGAACAGCTAAACTATTACATTACCAATTTTTTTTTGGATCAATCATCTGTTAAATTCTAACATGATTTTTCTGGTAAATTTTATTATTTTCTATAATTCAATCTCTTTTATCTCCCTGTTGATGTAAGCCTTGTTAGAGTATGATCTGATGATGAAAATCGAAATAGCGGAAATCGGAAAGCTTCAATCATGAATACTAAATTTACATTTGACTAATTAAACATAATTCATATTATTTCCAGGAATGATAAGAAAGTTTCGCTAAATATCAAAATAGTTTTAATTATTAATATATATTCATTATATTGAAATTCCAGACACTTTATTTTTTTTCAATGTGCTATATTCCTTGTGGGTAGGTTAATATATTTTAATAATCTGGACCCCATACTGTGAGTATAATCTCACTAGTTCGCTTCAAACATACGTATCGATCGTATCTGAATGAAAAAAAAACTTTTCTGAAAATTGAACTTTTTATCAATATTTTGTTTGGGCGATCTGATTTTTTCATCTAATTTTCATTAAATCAAAATCCATTCCTATTTAGGAGAAAACTTACCTTGATATTATAGCAAGTTAATCTTCAGCGATCTTCAGATCGCTCAAAAAAAAATTGATAAACGGCTCCATTTCCAGAAAATTCCGAGGAAGCAACTACAAAATCATTAGTGTGTAGTTGCTTCCTCACTCTGAATCGTCTTTTGTGGAACTCAGTTTCATCGATGCAAAGTTGAGTGACTCAGGACCATTGTCATATTCGAAGGAGTTGGTTGTAAGTATCATTACTGCTGATTTACTCAAATTTCTACTTCTTATGTTACGCTTCAAAAAAAAAAGTTATTATTAACAATCTATATTAGTTACTAATGCATTGAAATTTTCTAGCCTTATAAGATGTTATTTTCTAGCCTTATTAGCAATTATTTCTCTGCAGATTTTTCGCTATCGTTCCTCATACTATGTGTTTTCTGCATGTTCTTGCAGTGTCAATTGTAGGTTATATATAAGAATAGCTTCAGCTGAATATCGCCTATTTGTAAAGGATTTGTTTCATCTTCAATGAAGGCGGTATATTATTATTATTATTTTCATTATTCTCCTCATATCAGAGCGTTAATCAAAACATAAAGAATATCTGATGTATTTCATGATATTTCATCCATTTCAAGTAATCGTTAGGTACTGATTTGTTGTCCTTTCATTGATTGTTCTCTCAGATATTGTTTTTTAAGCTATCTTTTGTCTTATGCTCGTACACCATCCTGTTCTCACAAATGAAACTTCCTCCAGATCCACTTTTCCTGTTTATCAGTAAAAGCCACAAAACAGAGAATTTAATTTTTTATCTCATCACACATAGATTTTTCCCACTGTATTTGTGAAAACCTTGTCAATAGTTGAATTCAACCTTTTAGTTGCTTTTGTATTCAAACTGATTTATATTTTTATATTGAAAGATCTCGTTAGATTGTGTAGCTCAGATGCATCCTCATTTGTTCCTATCCTTCTAGTATTGAAGTCTCACGCTTGCTTTACCTTCTCATCTTCATCGTATATCCAAATATTATATTTTTCTACTCATTTGCTTATCCGAACTCCGCTTCGCGTTTTTCGAGCAGTTTCGTGCGGAAAAATATCTATTTCCACACTTGTTAGGAAAATAACTATATCATCTTTTTCTGAACATTTTTATTTCATGTTTGTGTGAGAATATAATATGACTGATGACTGTGCCTGTGCAGAACTCTCGTAGTTGCACATTCAGCACATTCAGTTTGCTCGGTTGATTGGCGTTAATTTTGCTCCCGAAATATCACCACCTTTGTGTGATATCTTTCAAACGGTTTATTCAATTTTGTATAAATTGCCCTGTGAATAAGGCATTTGACCTCATCTTGCTGAAATCGCGTTTTTGCATTGAAAAATGTACAAATGCCTTCGCACATTCGATTCAAAATCAGAAATTATTGATAATTTTTCATTTACTGATTTAGTGCCAAATACTATCCAAAATCATTACCGCAGAAAATTTCAATTATGTCGATGAACCCTAGTAAAGCTGGCACCTCTTTATTATTCTTTTATGTGAATATAACAATTCACAATGTGATATATACAATGAAAATTGCGGCAGAATCCAAAATATATATAGTGGTCTAGATGATTTGATAGAGAAAGAGCAGGCTCTGTAACTGAACACTTTCCAATTAACCGCCAAAGGATCTCATCTTCTGTTTTCACGAAATTGAAAAGTTCCATCTGATCCACAACACTCAATGGATTACTGCAAAAATCCACATCCATTCAAAAAAGTCCCTTCAGAGAATACGATACCGTTTTTCAACTTGTCAACGTTGCTTTGTGGAGTCATTGCTGATTAAAAAAGAGAGGATGATTAAAACGGGAATAAAAGAAGTGAAGGGTTGTCCCAATAATATACATCGCTGGCAAGGGGTAGAAAATGAAAGGAGGAAAGTATGGCTTTCTCTTGTTGGGGTTGGATTGAGTAGGGAATTGGGGCAATAGTGTGGGCAACTTTGTTGGTGGGTTATTCGAGTTTGAAACATCGAAATAATTCCACAGATTTAATGTCACACACCAAAATCGATGTTTGTTCGAAACGAATGAAGTAAAAAATCCTCGGAAAAATGAGTAGATCTGAATCGAATACATATTGGTAGGATGACGAATAGGGAGATGATTCTGGAGTATTTCATTATTAACTAATTATATATTATTATATATTAGTCAACAAATTTCGATAATCTTTTACTCGAAATACAACCTTTCTACTTTTATATATCTCATAAATGTCAATCATTGTTTACTCGATAAAGCACTATTTTACGTTCATGTGTTATGAAAATAGTCGATGAATTCGCATGCTCTGGTAACATACGTACTTGAATCATTTCAACATTTTGTGAAATAAAATGGTCTATAACCAAATCGAAATAAACAGTCATGGTAGTATAGACAAGTGACCACTTTTCAAAACCTGGTGTCACTCAGGGTTATGGGGAAAGGTGGTCTTTTCACAAATATATTCTTTTATGTTTTAGGATTTATCAATAAAATGTCAAATATCTTATTATATTCCCTTCACATAAGTTACATTCAATGCTCACCAAATTTGAAAATTACCAAATTGCAGTTTAATTGCTTGTTTCTCTCCAATTTTCAATTCCGGAAGTATATCAACATAATTCTCATCATTATATATAGGATGATATTTTTTGGAAACCTGCAATTATCATCCATTCAAAATCCCAACAGAAGGGAGGGCCGTTCAGATATAACAACAACCCTACAATCATCCGATTATCAGAATAAATAGCTGACTGTCACTTTCAGAAGTTGAATACTAAGTAGGATACGAATGAAATGGAATAAATATAGTTTATTACCAGCACCTACCTTCAAACCAACAATTTGCACGCATCGTTGTTCAATGCTGCTCCCACTAAATCCTTATATTAAGAGCAGATTCCATTCGGTATAGGCCAAGCCTTGTTTGTTTCTCCCATACATATTATCTAATTGATATCGTTTAAATGTTTCAAAGGAACTGAGTGTACAACTTTTCTCAAGTATGATTATGGAAGTGTACAAGCTTCATTTCTCCTAGGGTACATGGGGTTGAGATGTGAAAATCCAAATGCGCGTTGCTGACTCTCTGGATACGTGAACTTACAAAATACTACAAGCAACATATTTGCATAATTCTCTAACTTTTTAGTGCGGCATCCATTGCCACAAGATTTCTATCCCCAAATTACCGTTTTATTCAAAAATACAAGATATATCAAGAATATTTTTCACGAATGAATGATTATGTTGTGAACATAAATATTTTATGATTGCTCGATTTATTATCAATTATTTGTTATAATATATACATATATATATATATATATAACATACATATATATATATAATATACATACATATATATACATATATACAGGGTGAGTTCTTTCATAATGAGCTATGCCACCCTGTAAATATGACACTAAAATTTTCCCAGCATTAGATCTACCACCTGAACCTTCGTGAAAATGTAGCAGAAATTTAATTCTGCGAATCATCTGAACAGAATTATATTCAGCCAAAGTATCCAACTTTTTTAATTTCGCTGATATAGATTATTTTAAATCATTAATTTCTCGAAGAGTGCGCATTTCACGAGATTTCTCTAGAAATACTTTTATTTTCCAAAATGGCCAAATATTCATTAAATGACATTCAATTTACTTCCAAGGATAGGGATAATAGAATTTCTGCTATAATTATGGAATGGAATGGTCTATATTGGTCATAACGAAAAAAATAAAATATGTGAGTTAAATTTGTATTCGTAAAAGATTTGCCACATATTTTGAAAATCATTTCATTCGATTAAATCGTTCACGAGATAAATCGTAACCGAGCCGAATCGAAGAAATGGTGGAGAAAAAATTGTGTTTTCTTTTGACCTCGGGAATGTCCCGTTAAAATATATGTACAAGTCAAAGACTCACCCTGTATATATGTTTTAATATATGCTTTCATAGCCAATTTTCCAGATTTCTATTACACCTCCCAGAAGCCGCAAAATGGTTTAGTTCGTACATTGTATATCACGAACCCTACTGTGAAATTATTGAAGGAGACGGTATGTCCGACACCAATATACTGAATTCCATGAGATATTTTAAGAACTAATTAACAATATTGTAAATACTCAATCATATGGTAATAAGGAAAATATTAAACAGCACTGTGCTATAGAGAAAAATTTGATCAGAGATTGAGGTACCGATGTTCAATGATTGTTTGATGGATAGATAATGAAGTATTTTTTCATGTTGGTAAGGTAGAAGAAAAATGATTCATTCTCACATTTTAGGTGGAGGGTCAATAATTATTATGTAAAATTTTGACTCATGAATAAAATTAATGTAGATTTTCATTTTCTGAATATATACTTTGAGTGGGTAAATAGTTATTTAATCAACTAGGTTATTAATGACATCTATCAATGGTCTAGATCAGGGGCAACCTGCGTCTCGCGCGCCGCATGCGGCTCTTTGGACTTGAAGGTGAGGCTCTTCATCTTCTTACGTGCATCTGGAGAACTCTTTCGTGATTTCAAAAACCAACCAGAAATCTTGAAAAAAAATCAAAGATATGCCTTTATCTGTTCGAAAAGTACAAAACAGAATAACTAAAATGTCTTCAAATGTAACATATTTGAAGGAAGAAGACATTCAACAGGCTTGCGACATAAAAGACACGGCACAAGTTGCCTTTTGATGAGATATATAATAATAATAAAAATAATAATAATAATAATAATAGGCCTTTATTGAATTTGGTCATTACAATTCAGTTACAGAAAATACAAAACAAATTTCCACACATTCAATCTCAGGGTGGAGTTCAGATGGGTTATTCACCCCCTGTTCTACCACTCAAACCCTGTGAAGACAAATGAAGTAAAAACAATGTGTCTTATGAAATACTAAAAAAGAGTTATACAGAAAATATACCAATTCCTCGAAAATAAAGCGTAATACAGAACATCAACAACAACACAACCAAGTTTATTTAAAGAGCCGCCGGCGCCACCTGTCCGCTGAACAACTTTCGGAAAACATATCTTTTGAATGAGGCGAGCGATGAAGATGCATAGTGAACATAAGGATTGTAGTAGTTATAAATAGAGTAAGTGAACGATCTCTCATAAAGAACCAGCCTACGGGGTGGAGGAGAAATAAGTCCCCTACCTCTTGTATTCAAATTATGAACATCTGAGCGAAACGCAATTTTCCTATAGAGATATGGAGGTTTTTTTTCATTAATAATACGATGGTACAAAACGAGAGCAACCATTTCAAATCTATTTCCAATATTCAGCCAATTAGCGTCTTTGAGTTTGTGACTTATGTGTTCAAACTTTCTAATGCCGTAGATGAATCTGAGACATGAATTTTGAACTTTTTGAACTTTGTAAACTGTCTCACGGTCCAGACCGGAAAAAAAACACCTGGGAACAGTAATTATACGGAGACAAAACTATTGCATTACATAGGTTTCTTTTTAGCGCCAGTGGTAAAGACTTCCTATGGGGGTACAGAAGGTGGAGACCATAGATCGATTTTTGTATACATTTTCCGATGTGCACGCGGTATCGAAAAGTGTTATCCATCCAGAGTCCCAAGTTGCAAACCTCCCTTACAATGGTATCTTTTCGTTGCCTATCCAGAAAACCGCGGATTCACTGAGTGCATCACAAATGGACTCATTACCGAAAAATATCGCCTTGATTTGTTCAGATTTATTGTTAAATGGTGAGAAACTGAAATCCTGATAATGATTTCTAAATCTTCATTTATTCTTGCTACACCTTCCTCAATCATATCACTGTGAAAACTGTAGTAAATCTGTGTATCATCCGCGTAGAACTGAACATTGCAGAATTTTAAATAGTGACTGAAGTAGTGAGTATATAAAATGTACAGAAGTGGACCTAGTATGGATCCCTGAGGGACGCCAACCGCCACAGTGTAGGGACTTGAGATCTCATCCCCTATTCTTACTCGCTGACTTCTCCCCGTTAGATAGCTTTGGATAATGGTAATTGCCTCCTTCGATAAGCCCACAAAATGTAGAATAGCAAACAACAACTGATGAGAAAGTGTATCAGAAGCTTTGGTATAATCAAGCAGTACAAGAGCCGTAACGAAACCCCGGTCAGTTGCCGTCAGTATATCATCCGTTATATTCAGTAGGGAAGTTGTGCAGCTAAAACCGCTACGAAAACCAGATTGACTCTCCGGTACGATATTGAATTTTTCTAAGTGCTCCCTTATTTGATAATTCAGAACCTTTTCGAGTATTTTGGACATTGCTGGAAGAACACTCATTGGTCGGAGATCTCTACATTCTTTAGCATTATTAGTTTTTGTTTTCGGTATTATCATAGCTTCCTTCCAGGCAGTTGGAAAATAATTTTGAAGAATACAGCAATTAACAACATGCAGCAGATATTTGTGAATGTAAGGGCAACACAAAGTTATCATAGGTATACTTATACCATCCATTCCTGTTGATTGTGATTTTATTTCTTTAATTAAAGTGATTGATCTCTACTCATCAATAATTGAAAAAGATTTCTTCTCAGAGATTTCACAAAATTGACCATTCATGTAAAATTTAACCATATCACGTGAGGCGTTCTCATCTGTTTTTGGTATACAGTTAATAAAATATTCATTCAACATACCGACATTCTGCAATTCTGCAGGAATTTCTTTCGATCTTTTTTTACCTATATTTAGATGTTGCAGTTCTTTCCAGATTTGTCCTGGATTCTTTTTAGATAGAGATTCAGTGAAATAGTTCGTTTTAGCTTTTTCAATTTTCATATTTACCAAATTACGCAATGCTTTATATATGAGATCCAGTGTTCTTGGTTTTTGGATTTCCTAAACTTGCTCTTTATTTTATTTCTGGATTTCATGAGGTCCCTTATATAAGAGGTTAACCACGGCACGGGCTGTCTCGTTATACGACGCGTAACAACAGGCGCATGATGATATGTCTTCCCAAGCTCCAAAAGAAGAACTTCTTACATTGCTACCGCTCTCGGGACAAACTAGAGGCGAAGATATAGCGGCTGTTGTACAAAAATGCCTCAAAAAAAATAAGATCGATTTAAATAAAATCGTTTCAATAGCAACTGATGAAGCCAGAAGTATCTCAGGAAAAAATAATGGGGCAATAACAATTCTGCAGAGCAAAATAAACCACAACATTTTTACATTTCACTGTATTATACACCAAGAAGCACTTTGTGCCTAAATATTTCCGGCCGAAATAGTTGAGGTCATGGATTTGTTGATGAAAATTGTAAACAGCATCTTGTCAAAAGCACTCTACCATCGTCAGTTTAGAGACTTCTCAAATGAAATGGAGACTCAGTATTCCAACCTCCTTCTTCACAATAAAGTGCGATGGTTTTCTAAAGGTTAGGTGTTGAAACGTTTCGCCTTGTAGTTGAATGAAATCGAAACATTCCTCAATGAAAAAGGCATTAATCACACTGAATTATAAAACGACAAATGGCTGCAGAAACTTTAATTTATGGTTGATATAACAGCGAAATTGTATGTACTAAACCTGAAACTACAACGAAAGGGAAATCCAGCCTATTTTTGGTTGAAGAATTGGTTTGCTTCGAAGAATAATTAATTATTTTTGCTGAAGATATTCAGAGCGATAAATTGCTGCATTTTCAATTTCTAAAAGAATATCGCAATGAAACCAGTGCAACTGTTGACACAAGTTATTTCAGCACGATAATAAAAAAAATTAAAAATGAGTTTGCTGACAGATTTCCACAATTCAAGAACAACAGAATCACTTTAGCACTTATAGTGAATCCTCTCAACACAGATACTAACGAAATCCATATTGATCCATTTGGAGTTGATTCTGGATCTTTAGAAATGCAATTGATCGATCTGAAATATAAAGCTTTGTGGAGTGAAAAATTCAAACATTTGAAGAGTGAGTTGGAAGAGTTGGTGGTTCAGAAAAGTTTATACATGTCGCAACAAAAATGGACAGCTTTGAAAGAAATACAACAAGTAGAGACTCTGATATTCGACACTTGGAATAGTCTTCCTCACTGCTACAGTGAGTTGAAGAAGTTGGCATTGGAAATACTGACTATCTTTGGATCGACATATTCGTGCGAGCAAGCGTTCTCTTGCATGAATATAATTAAAAGTAAGACAAGAAGCCAACTATCAAATGAAAATTCAGAGTCATGTTTGGAACTCAAAACAACGATATATAAAAACCGGACTTGAACGAACTGTCTATAACTATGCAGAGCCAACGCTGCCATTAAATTTTTTCGCTCGAATGTACGATATAGTTCAATTAATTTTCTAAAAAACTAGTTTTCTACGGTGAAATAAAAACACACTTTCTATAAATGGATGCATAAATCTTTTTTTTCCGAATAAATGCATTTTTTTATGAAAAAAAATCTATACATTTTTTTGAATTATAGATGGATTAATTTGACATAGCATTAATTTCTTTGTTCATAGAAAAGTTTCAGTAAAGTTGCCAATGACAATCATATTGTGTCATTATTGATCAATTTCGTGTACGTTGAACTGAGCTTTTATTTCGAGGTCGACGGAAAAAATAATTTTTGCTTTTTGCTTTTATTAATTGTTGATGTTGCTGAAATGATCGAACTACTCTAATATATCAGAACAGTCTGAAACTTTTTAGAGTTTCTTAATCTTGTGTTCGAAGATGCAAACTCTACTGTGACAAAAAAACTGCAAAAATAAACGGATTCGATCCAAATCTAGTTACTACATGAGCATGACATCAAAAATGATTCAATTCATTCGTTTCACATTACAAAAGGAAATATATACCTATCAAAGATTTCAGAATATAAAGATATGTTACGTAAATATATCTGAAGTACCCACAAGCTGTTAGAACATCTGAGTTTAGATGGCGACAAAACCAGAGTATTCATTGGAAAATTTCTTCCCTGGCACGGAATCTAACTAGGTACCTCGAGTTCCCAAGGCGACCGCTCTCTAACCACCGAGCTGGGGACAAATATGAAATGTCTCTTTGCGTTGCAGATATGACTTCAGAATAACTAGATGGCACTGACGTATGTGTATTCGATTCGTTTCAATCTTTCTTCTCCATAATCTTCGGCACCACTTGCTAAGGGGGGAAAGCAGCTGAGGAAACTTTTTCTCGTGTTGGTGAACGAAATTCAGAGACATGTCATCGCATACACAGTGATTAGCGTGGACCTATAGAAATGACATCCCTAAATGGCAATAGATATTGAATCCTTTTCGTTGATGATTGTAGCAAGATGACTTTTATCTAATTCCTCGAACACTAAATGAAGGTACTAATAAGAGTTCATAGCTCTCGTGTGTTTTCATTTCCAGCCAAATTTTTCTTTATACTAAAATTCATTTCATGCACGCGAACACCGGAACCGAAGAACTTCTGATTCCAGTTGTTATTTATTAAGTTTACGTTCAGGCACGATATCCTCCCGAAGAAATGAAATGGAAAAGTCACGACTGACACAAGAACGAATGATTTCGGTGTTAACGCCCTATTTTATGGACGGTTATGAATGCAACATCCCTGAGTAATTTGTTTTTTACATGTGTTTACAGTGATTGGAGGTATGATTTGATTGATGTTATCGCAGACGAAACTGGGAATAAGGCTAGGAAATATACTGTTCGGCGTGACAACATGCTTTGTTTTCAGTTGAAGCTCGGTTTTAGCGAATATTTTCAATACGAAAACGCTTTATAGTGAGATTCAGTGAGGTTTAAGATCTTTCAACTAATTAACAATATATTAATAATGTAGCCCCGTTCAATACTTGAGGCCGCTTGAGACCAAACATAAGAATGGAGGTTTACCCATTACGTTTTAAACTCAAATGGATATACAGAGTGTTCCACAAGCTCTATGACAAACTTTGACATATGGTAGCTGAGCTTATTCTGAACATTTTTTTTCCTATGAACATATATCCGATTCGTTTTTATTCAGAAGACACAAGCATTTGAAAAATTATATTTTCATCTTTAAATCATAAATTTTGAGACTATAAAAATTGTTTAAAATGTCCACCGTTGGCTTTAATGCAAGCTTGACATCGACGAACTAAAAGTGCCGTTTCAAGCTGATCCATATGTCCCCATGAATAAAAATCTAAGGGATTCAGATCAGGCGAACTGGGTGGCCATTGTATTGGTTCTCCTTGACATCCATTTATTTGGGAAATGTTCATTCAGCCAACTGACTTTTTGTCTTCCCCTGTCTGGTGGTGCACCATCAAATGCTTGTACCTCGGAAACGATAACCAATTTGACCTATGTACATAGGAACAAAAATGTTCAGAAGAAGCACAGCTACCTTCTGTCAGAATTTGTCATAGAACTTGTAGAACACCCTGTATATAAAAATTATATTTTTTATCAAACTGGTAACTGTGGTTGAGTAGGATTGTGCAGAATTGCTGAGCATTCATTTCTGTGAAAATCATAGTCCACCGAGGAAAAACAAATGAGATATCTTATTAATCACTTTACTAAATACATAACACAGTCACAATAACAAAGACAATGAGGTGCTTTTATGTAGTGCAGTATGATGGGTCAGGACCGATGCTAGGGTTAGGTAGGGTGGGGTAGGTGGGCTCGACTTCCGTAATATTCAAGTTCACTCAGAAGAATCTCGTAGGAACATTATCAAAAGCTTTGGAAAGGTCGCATAAACGAAGCTAAACCTCATTACCCTCATCAAAACCTTGTGTTATCTTTTCAAAACCTTCAACTAGAGCTGTTATTGTTGAGCTCTTATACCCGTGTTGTTGTTCCATAAATAGATTGTTCTTTCCGAAGTATTCCATAACTCTCGTTCGTATCAGGTCTTCTGTTATTTTCATTCTTCTGAAACTCGAGAACAGTAGTTAGCAATGAGTTATGATTGATGGACATTTGAGAAATGAAATGAACTGTTTAAAATACTGAAAATTCATGTGAATGACAGGAATATACAGGGTGTCAGGAGAGGAATGCGACAAACAGATACCATGAATTATTGTCATCTTGCTGGACTGGTATAAAGAGGTATTAATCGCCTGGGTGCCTTCGTTTGGGGTAGACAGGGTGATGTTCATCTTATAAGTGAAATTTCACTGTTGAATATCTCTTGAACTAATCGATCGAATTATTTCAAATTTTGAAGTTTTGTCACCCTTTACTATCGCCATCCTTCAATAGTTCTGGAACTGAATAAATCAGATCTGGACTTGGAAAATTTTAAACTTTTCCTGTTTTCGTGAATATTGGATCACCCTGTACGTGGACAAATGAATAATTCATAGTAAAAATTCTAAATCTCTGCTTATCACCATTATACAGGGTGATCAATACATATTACCTACGATAAATCTGAAACGTATTGATAAAATTATTTCAAATTATTTATACTTCCTTAAATATTTCTCAAATTTGAAAAACAGAAGCGGACTAGCAGAATTTAAGATGGATGATATCGGATCAGCCAGTGGATTAACAGTTAACATTATGATTTCTATGTGAGTTCAGATGGATATATCAAATCATGTAAAAGTGTTCATAAATGAAACGAATTCATTCAAGAAATTCTTCAATCAACAAACTGAATAATGAATAAAACAAACAAATTCAAAATATTCGAACTCAAAAAAAAATTAAATGGAAAAATTTTCAGTTCAGGAATTGTTCAAAATGGGATCACTCAATTTAAAGATATTTTTGAGCATGACGATTAATTTGTTTCACAGCTTTTGCAATCATATTTGGTTGTGATTTGATAATATTGCAAGCATCGACAATTCTTTGTAGCAGTTGCTCCCTACTCTACTGCATAGACCTTTTGTTTGAGCACTCCTCATAAAAAATAATCAATTGGTGTCAGATGAGGGAATCGAGGAGTAAAGTCACATGTCCACCTCTGCCAATCCATCAGTTTTCAAAAGCGTTGTGAAAAATTTTTTCATATAATTTGTTTTTGATATTATCAATTTATTTGCTGTGTTTTTGTTCTATTCATTATACAGTTTGTTGATTTAAATATTTCTCAAATATTATTTATGAACACTTTTTCATGATTTGATATATTTATCTGGACTCTCAACCCAAACACTAGTATTCCTTTTTAGTCATAAAAATCATAATGCACTGGCTGTTCCGATATCATCGATCTTAAATTTTGCTTATCCGGTTCAGTGTTTTCAATTTGTGAGAAATATAAGGAAGGCAGTTGTAGAGGGCGACAAATGTGTAAAATTTGAAATAATTATATCAATAATTTCCAGATTTATTGAAGGGAATGTGTATTGATCACTCTGTATGACGGTGCCAGGCAGAGATTAAGTCCGGATCTGATTTATTAGATTTCAGAAACATTGAAGGACGGCGATAGTGAAGGGTGACGAAACTTCAAAATTTGAAATCATTCGATCAATTAGTTCAAAATTTGTTGAGCTGAGAAATTTCACTCATAAGATGAACAATACCCTGTATACCCCGAACGAACGCGTATTGATATGAGTCCATTGTGATGACATTAAAGTCTAACGCACACGAACGATTGTCGGTGAACGACTATTTTGTAGGAGGTTAACGCACACGGACGACAGTCTTCCAATGAAATCGGTGGTCAGCGCACACGAACGATTATTCCGTCGGTGATTTCAACGAGAGATGGATATGAATACGTTGAGATGTGTTCGGTTTATTTGAGATACCCAAGAAAAAACAGAAGAAATGGGATATTTTGGGTGCATCCAGTAATTTCTCAGCGTTTAGGTATTGAAAAGCCAATTTTATACTTTATACCCATTTTGAATCTCTCAAGGTACGTAAAAGTGTACAGGGTGGGCAAAATTGGTGAAACTTGAACTACAACTTTTCCACCGTGAGAGATAAAGGGAAATGAATGACACGTTACGATGTTCTTTTTTAGAAAAACTTATAATGCCATCAACAGCATTCTTCTATCTTCTTTTGTTTTCGAGTTATATGCAAAAATGGAAATTTGGGCGATTTCAACTTTTGCCATTTTCTTCGTTTCTGTTCGTGATAGGTTGTTCAAATGAAAACATTATGGAAACACTTTTTTCATAGCAATCCAGTAGCGTACTTTGTTTTTTCCCATGAGGTTTCCTTGCTGAGCTATAACATGAAGTTGGGTTTTTTCTTATGGAAACAATAGAATGGCTTAGAAAGAATCGCCATTTTTTCCCGTTTCAGAAATATATAATACATCATACATCGCCCCCAGATTCATTCAGATATCGTGAAAAATTTAGTTTGTATGTGAAATTTTATTTATTCAGTATTAAGTAGGCTGAATCAAAGAAAAATATGTCTCTACGCATGGTGTCATCATTTTTTTGTGATTGAATTCTCCAAGGTTTTATGTCTGTTCAATTCGAAGTCATTATTGCTGCTAAATTAAAACATTTTAACATATCATATTTCTCGTAGTTTTTGAACATTTCCATAATGCCGGCATCAATGACGTCGAATTTTAATAATTGAGAGTTATTTTGAACAGAGATCAAACCACGGCAAATTGAATCAAATATACAACGACAAACTGAAAATGTCGCCCTCCGTCGAGACATATTATTCTGTGATTCAGCCTACTTAATACTCAATAATTCAAATTTCAAATACCAACTATAGGTATAATTTTTTATGATATCTGAATGAATCTGAGGATGATGTATGATATATTTCTGAAACAGCAAAAAATGCCGATTCTTTCTAAGCCATTTCAAACTATTGTTTCTATAAGAAATAACACAACTTTATGTTACGCTACTGGATTGCTATCAAAAAGTGCCTGCATAATGTTTTCAATTCAAAATCCTAGTACAAACAGAAACGGAAAAAGTGGTCAAAGTTGAAATCACGCAAATTTTGGCATATAACTCGAAAACAAAAGAAGATAGAGGAATGCAGTTGATGGCATTATCAGTTCTCTAAAAAAGACCACCGTAAAGTGTCAGTCAATTTCCTCTTCCTCTCACGGTTAAAAAGTTGTAGTTCAGGTATCACCAATTTTGCTCACCTTGTACAGGGTGGGCATATTTCGATGTTTTAGCACTAGGTACAACTTTTGAACCTGAGGAGACAAAATCTGATACCCCATTCTCGATATCTTTTTCGGAAAAACTAACAAGAGTTGTATTCATTTTTGTTTTCGAGTTATAAGCGAAAATTGGAAAAATGGCGATATCGGAAAAATGTATATCTCGACTAATACTGATAATAGAACTCTGAAATTAAAACACTTTTTTTACGTGGAATCCAATGGCATGCTCGTCTTTTTTGCAACATTTTTAATTACGAAGCTATGACATAAAGTTATGTTTTTTTAAATGGAAACACTTTATTTCTGTACCACTTTCTGAAAGCTTAATTTTCTCTGATTTCAAAGATATATATCATCGTGAGGTTTGTATCAATATGAGTATAGAAATTGGTGAGAAACCTATTTTCATGTGAGTCTCAATACTTTCTATGGTTTCAACTGTTGATGAGCACAGAAAAATGGAACTTCCTATAACAAGAGCATTGAAATGAAAAGACTACTAGAAAGAAAGTGTGGTAATTATTCGATACTAAATTTTTCTGTGCTCATCGACAATGAAACCACAGAAAGTATTGAGACTCACATGAAGATAGGTTTTTGATCAATTTCTATACTCATATCGATACAAACCTTACGATGTTATATATTTTTGTAAACAGAAAAAATTGAGCTTTCAGAAATTTAGCTGTAAATTGAGTAGAATTAATGGGAATTACCAATATTTTTATTGATTTTTCATGATGTATTTCATACATTAAGAAAAGCATGAAGATGACATGAGAATGTAACAATTAATAATTTTGAATACATACCGTTTGAGTTGGAAACAATTAATCAATGAGAGGTGTTATCAGAAATTCGATCGGATGGGTGCATCGTTCAATTTTAAACACAGGCTCTGAAAAAAGATCCAATTTGAAAAATTTCTAAATAACATTTTCTTGTTTCAGAGACTTGAAAAAACCCTGAGAAAACTTTTACAATAATGTCCTGATGTTCAGTTCAAATCTTCGATATCTTCCACTCACTTTTCTTGCTCTAGGTAATTCCTTGATTTTATGAAAGGGATGATGAAATAGACGGATCATTCAATAATATGAACTGTATACAAGAAACACGAAACTTGTTGTTTTTTATAAATCAATCCCAATTTTTGATGTGTTATATTGAATTAAGCATATTCAATTGTGTTTGACATATAATTTCTATATTTTCAATGATCAAATTCTTGGAAATTAACGGATTCAACTTCAATACACTGAAGAAAGTGATTCTGTGTAGCGTTCTACACGATTATGACCATTGCTTGTTATATTTTGTATTTCGTACACATCGCATCCACCATAAATGTGGATATCTAAATATTTCAAATTGAAAATATTTCAACAACAACACAACACGAATGAAGATTAAATATTTGCCTCATTGAAAATATTCTTCCATTACCGTTAATTGTGCCGTTCTACACAAAGATTTTTTCGCTGGTCTTCGATTTTTGTCGAGGAAACCAGCGAAGAAAGAAAATTGTGGAAAATATGTTGTGTGTCAATGTTTGTCATATATATGTGTACGTTGAAACGTGTGGAGTGTAACGTAGAAATCCCGTTCCTGAACAACACGTCTGTGAATCACTCTCTGAATTTATCTAAAAAATCTCTTTGAATATTTTCTAGATATTTGAAAGAAAACCCTCAAAGAAGGGTAAGTACATTCCTGAGTCGTTTCTCACACTTATTAAATCGATTGTCAATTTCCTAATGATTTCATTTTCAGTGTCTCTTTCACCTCTATTTTACCGGTTCTGTCTCTTTCGTATTGTAGGATAATGAGAAATTTCTAAATCATAAATTTTTTGAATTTTTCGCAAAACCTATGTGGAATGATTTCCTTTTTTTTTTTCATGTTTTCAGTTTTTTCCGTGGATTTATTATTTTTTTTTTTTTTATTCATATTCTCCTGGAATAATCGTCGCTGGAATATATTTGTTTTGGACTTACTTCCCACTGGAATAATCTTCGATGGAATTAATTTTCCAGGAATCATTGTCGCTGGAATTATTGTTCCCAGATTTTTCCAAGTTCATGGACTTTTCGTCAGTCACCAGAAGCACTGAGATTGAAATGTTCGAAGAACTAGAGCACCAGAATGGGATCTACGCTACAACGTACTTCTCAGGGAAGTAAATTTATATCCAGCATTTTTTAAATTTGTAAATATCTCTGAATTACCTTGTAAATATTTTTCCTATTCTTTTATCCTGGTACCAGATAATTGTATATGTGTGTTCATATAATATACCTAGATATATGTTTGTATATAATATTTCAAGGAACAATTCTGGTGTAGATTATTCGCGGAATTTACTTGGCTTTAGTCTTTTGATTTTTTTCTCTGATTCGAATTGTGAAATAACTCCCACACCCAATCACGCAAGTTACTGAGAACTTCACACGAATCACTTGATTGTCGTAATACAGATCTGGAGAGGACGGAGAAAGCACTTAACGGCAGCCAATGAAAATATTTATAACCCTTTAGCCCCTATAGGCGTACATTTTGTTGTTTACTGTCGTTATCGCTTCTCGTTGGATGTACTATTATAGAGTCCTATGACTTCGGAAAACCAACCGATTCTGAGATAATATAAAATTTTATGCACATCTGGCAAATTGGCCAATTAAACCTATTGGATGGATATAATTTGGTCAGGCGCCTACCATGTTGTTGGAGATGAACATGGTTGGTTTGAATGCATCCCATCCAAAAAATCATTTGTTTCGAGAATTTTGTATCTCATTTCGTCGAAAATGTTCGAGGAACGTATTTCTCCCTCGATTTCTCCGATTAAAATTTCAATCAGATGACCTCCAATTTTATACCGGTGTGAACTTGGCAGACCGTTTCCAGCGGCCTCCAGCGGCCAGTTTGGCGAGAGCACCCGAACGGCGGGATCAGTGGCGTGCAGGTCGATCGAAAATTATTAACTGAAATTTGTTAAAATTTGATATCTCGGAGAATATATATTATAAACTTTCTCAACAGTGTACATTTGACAAAAATGATTTAATTTAGTGTTAATTTAATTATGTATCATTATTATTCCTTCGCTAATAACCCTTGTGGTTGAAGCGAATTTTATAAATAAATAAATAAATATGTTGGAGCATATTGGTATTTCGTGTGCTAAATTATATTTCCAATATCGATATTACCAGAACGCGATCGACTTCCCGTGGGAGCACGGGCTAGTTTATACAACCTTTAACTTTGAAAAATTCATATCTCGGAAACTATTCTTCGGAACACATACAGATTTTGCATGTGGGTTAATCATATCGAAACTAATCACCAGTGAAAAAATGATCGACTTCCCGTGGGACGGGGGGGTTGTTTTTTCAACCCTTATTATTAAAAAATTCATATCTCGGAAACAATTCTTCGGAACACATACAGATTTTGCATGTGGGTTAATCATATCGATACTAATCACCACTGAAAAAATGATCGACTTCCCGTGGGACGGAGGGGTTGTTTTTTCAACCCTTAACATTAAAAAATTCATATCTCGGAAACTATTCTTCGGAACACATACAGATTTTGCATGTGGGTTGATCATATCGATACCAATCACCACTGGAAAAATGATCGACTTCCCGTGGGACGGAGGGGTTGTTTTTTCAACCCTTAACTTTGAAAAATTCATATCTCGGAAACTATTCTTCGGAACACATACAGATTTTGCATGTGGGTTAACCATATCGATACTAATCACCACTGAAAAAATTATCGACTTCCCGTGGGACGGAGGGGTTGTTTTTTCAACCCTTAACATTAAAAAATTCATATCTCGGAAACTATTCTTCGGAACACATACAGATTTTGCATGTGGGTTAATCATATCGATACTAATCACCACTGAAAAAATGATCGACTTCCCGTGGGACGGAAGGGTTGTTTTTTCAACCCTTAACATTAAAAAATTCATATCTCGGAAACTATTCTTCGGAACACATACAGATTTTGCATGTGGGTTAATCATATCGATACCAATCACCACTGGAAAAATGATCGACTTCCCGTGGGACGGAGGGGTTGTTTTTTCAACCCTTAACTTTGAAAAATTCATATCTCGGAAACTATTCTTCGGAACACATACAGATTTTGCATGTGGGTTAATCATATCGATACCAATCACCACTGGAAAAATGATCGACTTCCCGTGGGACGGAGGGGTTGTTTTTTCAACCCTTAACTTTGAAAAATTCATATCTCGGAAACTATTCTTCGGAACACATACAGATTTTGCATGTGGGTTAACCATATCGATACTAATCACCACTGAAAAAATGATCGACTTCCCGTGGGACGGAGGGGTTGTTTTTTCAACCCTTAACATTAAAAAATTCATATCTCGGAAACTATTCTTCGGAACACATACAGATTTTGCATGTGGGTTAATCATATCGATACTAATCACTACTGAAAAAATGATCGACTTCCCGTGGGACGGAGGGGTTGTTTTTTCAACCCTTAACATTAAAAAATTCATATCTCGGAAACTATTCTTCGGAACACATACAGATTTTGCATGTGGGTTAACCATATCGATACTAATCACCACTGAAAAAATGATCGACTTCTTGTGGGACGGAAGGGTTGTTTTTTCAACCCTTAACATTAAAAAATTCATATCTCGGAAACTATTCTTCGGAACACATACAGATTTTGCATGTGGGTTAATCATATCGATACTAATCACCACTGAAAAAATGATCGACTTCCCGTGGGACGGAGGGGTTGTTTTTTCAACCCTTAACATTAAAAAATTCATATCTCGGAAACTATTCTTCGGAACACATACAGATTTTGCATGTGGGTTAACCATATCGGTACTAATCACCACTGAAAAAATGATCGACTTCCCGTGGGACGAAGGGGTTGTTTTTTCAACCCTTAACATTAAAAAATTTATATCTCGGGAACTATTCTTCGGAACACATACAGATTTTGCATGTGGGTTAACCATATCGATACTAATCACCACTGAAAAAATGATCGACTTCCCGTGGGACGGAGGGGTTGTTTTTTCAACCCTCAACTTTGAAAAATTCATATCTCGGAAACTATTCTTCGGAACACATACAGATTTTGCATGTGGGTTAACCATATCAATACTAATCACCACTGAAAAAATGATCGACTTCCCGTGGGACGAAGGGTTGTTTTTTCAACCCTTAACATTAAAAAATTTATATCTCGGGAACTATTCTTCGGAACACATACAGATTTTGCATGTGGGTTAATCATATCGATACTAATCACCACTGAAAAAATGATCGACTTCCCGTGGGACGGAGGGGTTGTTTTTTCAACCCTTAACTTTGAAAAATTCATATCTCGGAAACTATTCTTCGGAACACATACAGATTTTGCATGTGGGTTAACCATATCGGTACTAATCACCACTGAAAAAATGATCGACTTCCCGTGGGACGAAGGGGTTGTTTTTTCAACCCTTAACATTAAAAAATTCATATCTCGGAAACTATTCTTCGGAACACATACAGATTTTGCATGTGGGTTAATCATATCGATACTAATCACCACTGAAAAAATGATCGACTTCCCGTGGGACGGAGGGGTTGTTTTTTCAACCCTTAACATTAAAAAATTCATATCCCGGAAACTATTCTTTGGAACACATACAGATTTTGCATGTGGGTTAATCATATCCATACCAATCACCACTGGAAAAATGATCGACTTCCCGTGGGACGGAGGGGTTGTTTTTTCAACCCTTATTATTAAAAAATTCATATCTCGGAAACTATTCTTCGGAACATATACAGATTTTGCATGTGGGTTAATCATATCGAAACTAATCACCACTGAAAAAATGATCGACTTCCCGTGGGACGGAGGGGTTGTTTTTTCAACCCTTAACTTTGAAAAATTCATATCTCGGAAACTATTCTTCGGAACACATACAGATTTTGCATGTGGGTTAACCATATCGGTACTAATCACCACTGAAAAAATGATCGACTTCCCGTGGGACGAAGGGGTTGTTTTTTCAACCCTTAACATTAAAAAATTTATATCTCGGGAACTATTCTTCGGAACACATACAGATTTTGCATGTGGGTTAACCATATCGATACTAATCACCACTGAAAAAATGATCGACTTCCCGTGGGACGGAGGGGTTGTTTTTTCAACCCTTAACATTAAAAAATTTATATCTCGGGAACTATTCTTCGGAACACATACAGATTTTGCATGTGGGTTAACCATATCGATACTAATCACCACTGAAAAAATGATCGACTTCCCGTGGGACGGAGGGGTTGTTTTTTCAACCCTTAACTTTGAAAAATTCATATCTCTGAAACAATTCTTCGGAACACATACAGATTTTGCATGTGGGTTAATCATATCGATACCAATCACCACTGGAAAAATGATCGACTTCACGTGGGACGGAGGGGTTGTTTTTTCAACCCTTAACTTTGAAAAATTCATATCTCGGAAACTATTCTCCGGAACACATACAGATTTTGCATGTGGGTTAACCATATCGATACTAATCACCACTGAAAAAATGATCGACTTCCCGTGGGACGGAGGGGTTGTTTTTTCAACCCTTAACATTAAAAAATTCATATCTCGGAAACTATTCTTCGGAACACATACAGATTTTGCATGTGGGTTAATCATATCGATACTGATCACCACTGAAAAAATGATCGACTTCCCGTGGGACGGAGGGGTTGTTTTTTGAACCCTTAACATTAAAAAATTCATATCTCGGAAACTATTCTTCGGAACACATACAGATTTTGCATGTGGGTTAATCATATCGATACTAATCACCACTGAAAAAATGATCGACTTCCCGTGGGACGGAGGGGTTGTTTTTTCAACCCTTAACATTAAAAAATTCATATCTCGGAAACTATTCTTCGGAACACATACAGATTTTGCATGTGGGTTAACCATATCGGTACTAATCACCACTGAAAAAATGATCGACTTCCCGTGGGACGAAGGGGTTGTTTTTTCAACCCTTAACATTAAAAAATTTATATCTCGGGAACTATTCTTCGGAACACATACAGATTTTGCATGTGGGTTAACCATATCGATACTAATCACCACTGAAAAAATGATCGACTTCCCGTGGGACGGAGGGGTTGTTTTTTCAACCCTTAACTTTGAAAAATTCATATCTCGGAAACTATTCTTCGGAACACATACAGATTTTGCATGTGGGTTAACCATATCGATACTAATCACCACTGAAAAAATGATCGACTTCCCGTGGGACGAAGGGGTTGTTTTTTCAACCCTTAACATTAAAAAATTTATATCTCGGGAACTATTCTTCGGAACACATACAGATTTTGCATGTGGGTTAATCATATCGATACTAATCACCACTGAAAAAATGATCGACTTCCCGTGGGACGGAGGGGTTGTTTTTTCAACCCTTAACTTTGAAAAATTCATATCTCGGAAACTATTCTTCGGAACACATACAGATTTTGCATGTGGGTTAACCATATCGGTACTAATCACCACTGAAAAAATGATCGACTTCCCGTGGGACGAAGGGGTTGTTTTTTCAACCCTTAACATTAAAAAATTCATATCTCGGAAACTATTCTTCGGAACACATACAGATTTTGCATGTGGGTTAATCATATCGATACTAATCACCACTGAAAAAATGATCGACTTCCCGTGGGACGGAGGGGTTGTTTTTTCAACCCTTAACATTAAAAAATTCATATCCCGGAAACTATTCTTTGGAACACATACAGATTTTGCATGTGGGTTAATCATATCCATACCAATCACCACTGGAAAAATGATCGACTTCCCGTGGGACGGAGGGGTTGTTTTTTCAACCCTTATTATTAAAAAATTCATATCTCGGAAACTATTCTTCGGAACATATACAGATTTTGCATGTGGGTTAATCATATCGAAACTAATCACCACTGAAAAAATGATCGACTTCCCGTGGGACGGAGGGGTTGTTTTTTCAACCCTTAACTTTGAAAAATTCATATCTCGGAAACTATTCTTCGGAACACATACAGATTTTGCATGTGGGTTAACCATATCGGTACTAATCACCACTGAAAAAATGATCGACTTCCCGTGGGACGAAGGGGTTGTTTTTTCAACCCTTAACATTAAAAAATTTATATCTCGGGAACTATTCTTCGGAACACATACAGATTTTGCATGTGGGTTAACCATATCGATACTAATCACCACTGAAAAAATGATCGACTTCCCGTGGGACGGAGGGGTTGTTTTTTCAACCCTTAACATTAAAAAATTTATATCTCGGGAACTATTCTTCGGAACACATACAGATTTTGCATGTGGGTTAACCATATCGATACTAATCACCACTGAAAAAATGATCGACTTCCCGTGGGACGGAGGGGTTGTTTTTTCAACCCTTAACTTTGAAAAATTCATATCTCTGAAACAATTCTTCGGAACACATACAGATTTTGCATGTGGGTTAATCATATCGATACCAATCACCACTGGAAAAATGATCGACTTCACGTGGGACGGAGGGGTTGTTTTTTCAACCCTTAACTTTGAAAAATTCATATCTCGGAAACTATTCTCCGGAACACATACAGATTTTGCATGTGGGTTAACCATATCGATACTAATCACCACTGAAAAAATGATCGACTTCCCGTGGGACGGAGGGGTTGTTTTTTCAACCCTTAACATTAAAAAATTCATATCTCGGAAACTATTCTTCGGAACACATACAGATTTTGCATGTGGGTTAATCATATCGATACTGATCACCACTGAAAAAATGATCGACTTCCCGTGGGACGGAGGGGTTGTTTTTTGAACCCTTAACATTAAAAAATTCATATCTCGGAAACTATTCTTCGGAACACATACAGATTTTGCATGTGGGTTAATCATATCGATACTAATCACCACTGAAAAAATGATCGACTTCCCGTGGGACGGAGGGGTTGTTTTTTCAACCCTTAACTTTGAAAAATTCATATCTCGGAAACTATTCTTCGGAACACATACAGATTTTGCATGTGGGTTAACCATATCGGTACTAATCACCACTGAAAAAATGATCGACTTCCCGTGGGACGAAGGGGTTGTTTTTTCAACCCTTAACATTAAAAAATTTATATCTCGGGAACTATTCTTCGGAACACATACAGATTTTGCATGTGGGTTAACCATATCGAAACTAATCACCACTGAAAAAATGATCGACTTCCCGTGGGACGGAGGGGTTGTTTTTTCAACCCTTAACTTTGAAAAATTCATATCTCGGAAACTATTCTCCGGAACACATACAGATTTTGCATGTGGGTTAACCATATCGATACTAATCACCACTGAAAAAATGATCGACTTCCCGTGGGACGGAGGGGTTGTTTTTTCAACCCTTAACATTAAAAAATTCATATCTCGGAAACTATTCTTCGGAACACATACAGATTTTGCATGTGGGTTAATCATATCGATACTGATCACCACTGAAAAAATGATCGACTTCCCGTGGGACGGAGGGGTTGTTTTTTCAACCCTTAACTTTGAAAAATTCATATCTCGGAAACTATTCTTCGGAACACATACAGATTTTGCATGTGGGTTAACCATATCGATGCTAATGACCACTGAAAAAATGATCGACTTCCCGTGGGACGAAAGGGTTGTTTTTTCAACCCTTAACATTAAAAAATTCATATCTCGGGAACTATTCTTCGGAACACATACAGATTTTGCATGTGGGTTAATCATATCGATACTAATCACCACTGAAAAAATTATCGACTTCCCGTGGGACGGAGGGGTTGTTTTTTCAACCCTTAACATTAAAAAACTCATATCTCGGGAACTATACTTAGGAACACATACAGATTTTGCATGTGGGTAAATCATATCGAAACTAATCACCACTGAAAAAATGATCGACTTTCCGTGGGACGGAGGGGTTGTTTTTCCATTGCTTTTTTTCGATAGTCCCATAACTTGGAATAACTCATATTCATATAATATTCAAGTAGACACTTATTTGATATCTACAAGTAATCACATACATATTTTATCGCAAAAACTTCAAAGGTACTATCCCATTTACGGGCCAAGTCTTACCTGAAATATACAATGCCTAAAGATATTCATAAAAGGTGATAATGCCAGATTATTTGCGAAACACCTCTTGGTTCAGTCTGAAAGAGAAATTATTCGAAGCTATAAAAATATACAATGGGCTTTAGGCACGTTTTGGAGATACTGGTTGCTCCTTACCTGTTCCACTAGACCCTTTTCTTATTCACAAATTTGCCAAATTTATTATGTCAATAAGCATTAATCGTTTAGGGAAAGTTTTGCTCCTTCGGATTTCATACTTGGGATATAATTTTGTGGAAAATATAGCTCTGGAGTATCTGTTTTTATATTTTTATATAAACTACAAAGAAGTCTTCAAACTTCACACATCCGAATGCCATGAAGGGCATCCATAGTCCCACGGGAAGTCGATCATTTTTTCAGTGGTGATTATTATCGATATGATTAACCCACATGCAAAATCTGTATGTGTTCCGAAGAATAGTTTCCGAGATATGAATTTTTTAATGTTAAGGGTTGAAAAAACAACCCCTCCGTCCCACGGGAAGTCGATCATTTTTTCAGTGGTGATTAGTATCGATATGATTAACCCACATGCAAAATCTGTATGTGTTCCGAAGAATAGTTTCAGAGATATGAATTTTTCAAAGTTAAGGGTTGAAAAAACAACCCCTCCGTCCCACGGGAAGTCGATCATTTTTTCAGTGGTGATTAGTATCGATATGGTTAACCCACATGCAAAATCTGTATGTGTTCCGAAGAATTGTTTTCGAGATATGAATTTTTTAATGTTAAGGGTTGAAAAAACAACCCCTCCGTCCCACGGGAAGTCGATCATTTCTTCAGCGGTGATTAGTATCGATATGATTAACCCACATGCAAAATCTGTATGTGTTCCGAAGAATAGTTTCAGAGATATGAATTTTTCAAAGTTAAGGGTTGAAAAAACAACCCCTCCGTCCCACGGGAAGTCGATCATTTTTTCAGTGGTGATTAGTATCGATATGGTTAACCCACATGCAAAATCTGTATGTGTTCCGAAGAATAGTTTCAAAGATATGAATTTTTCAATGTTAAAGGTTGTATAAACTAGCCCGTGCTCCCACGGGAAGTCGATCGCGTTCTGGTAATATCGATATTGGAAATATAATTTAGCACACGAAATACCAATATGCTCCAACATATATTCTCCGAGATATCGAATTTTAACAGATTTCAGTTAATAATTTTCGATCGACCTGCACGCCACTGATCCCGCCGTTCGGGTGCTCTCGCCAAACTGGCCGCTGGAGGCCGCTGGAAACGGTCTGCCAAGTTCACACCGGTCAATTTTATGAAAGTCGTTCCTACCAAATATTTCGATACCTGGTGCAAATTAACCGTTTTTCAGTACCAGATTTTCAGTTTATTTGAAAATAAAAAAATTAAACTAACATAAGAGAAAGAGAAAAATAAATTACTTGGGCACAAGCTAAAAGAGTCTTCCAGGCGTGTGGGCCATGGTCTATTAGGAATTATATAACCTAACGTTTCGCCTACATCTGCCGTAAGCATTTTCAGAGGATGTCTCTCACATTGTCATTTCATCTGATCGTGATGATTTATTTGTCTTAGAATGAATTTATCTCGTGAATAAATCGAGTTATGTATTGAATAACAGTACTTTGATTTGGATATTGTATATTCCCGAGTAAAGGTTTTTTCATTTCCTTTTCCTCGTTTCGGATATGAGGAATGTCCCTACCCAATGCATTTGTCGCCTACACAATCAATGTCCATAGTGAGAGTACGAGATCATAAAGTGGTCCTGATATTTCAATCAGTAAAACATGCTAAAGTATATTGACGTCACAGAACTCGGTCTATTTCTGCTAATTATTTGGAATCCTGATATCCAGTCTCATTTTTTTTTCAATAAAAGTTAAAGAGTTTACGTAACCAACTAAACAGGAATCGTAGACGTAAAGCTCGGGAGGATGTTTTGAGCATAGGAATGCTAATAACCCCACAACATTTCCTGTCTGAAGATTTAAGAATGAAAATAGGTAAAAGTGAAATTTATGTCAATTGAAATTTTTTTTTATTTGGACATAGAAATAGTGGTCAAATAAAAAAAATTGCCGGACAGCTAGGGTTAACCATTACAAATAAAGGTTCAGATGTCCCTATCGATCCTATGAGTGCGATAAAAATTATTTCGGGTGAAAGGAAAAATTTTATGTTTTTTAGAATAACCTCAAAAACAGAAGGTTTAATAAAAAAATTTCACAAAAAATGTTATGATTTTTTTTTCTAAGAGTTACCATTCCTGAGATAGGTACAGAGATTCTGAAATTCACATTACCCATGAAATGCACCTCTAAGCCACGTACCTATATCATAAATAGTAAATTTCGTTTCATTTCCATGTTAGACGCTGTACGCATGGCGCGATACGAGAAGCGATGTGATAACTTATATTTCACGATATAAATAGTGTATTGAACGTCCTCTCGCTACGACATGATCAATCGTACCGTGTCGTACTATGAATTTTCGGTGTAGTATCGCGATAGCTACAGTGTGCATTAGGTTATTAGGTTAGTTACTTCCAATACGTTTGCATGATTATGAGTTATCGGTGTAGAATTAGAATAAGAAATGGGTTGTTGCATCGGTTATCGTATCCCGCCAGTGCGCACCGCACCGTGACAAATTAACAGCTGAGAATATTGCTGTGAATAGAGCAGAAGACGAAGACACAGTAGTCTGTCAGTGGGTGCTCTATTTTAATTTCTAATGACCGCTAGATATTTCTTATCGATATGTGAACTCTCTTACGAAATTCAATTCCCTCTATAAGAATTATGATAAATCAGGTCCTAAACAAATTGATTGCTCTCATCAATAACGACCAAACCATGATTGTCAGTCGATGACCTTGAAAACAAACAAGACCCAATGAAAGGTGAAATCAATCACAATGAACGATATCGAAAGAGTTTCCCTTTCAATACTAACTGCCAAAGATTTGTTTACGAACGCCATATTTATGAAGAATGCCCAGCCGAAATATTAGATGGAACCGTCGAACCATGCTTTCGCTGTGTCAGCGTACTAGGCCGGTAACTCCGAGGTCGCGGATTCGAGTCCGGTTAGAGAGAAGCTTCTTCCTTTTTTTTGTAGGTAACTAAAGCAAGACAGAATTCCATACGAATTAATTATTCTCTTACTTCATACATATGTGTCCATAAAGAAAATTAACGTTTTTTCAGTAATATTCCCTAGAAGATTCCTCAATATACTCGTTAAAACTTCTGTTATGTCAAGAGTGACGGAGCCAGCGGTACTCAAAATAGGGTTCAGAAAGGCACTTTCTTCGTGTATTTGTAAGATCCTCATCGAGGCACATCTGCACTTGCATTTCGTCTGCCAGATCATGAATGATGTGGGATCCTGCAGATAAAAATCATGGTTATATATAAAACGTCTTAGAGAACCTCTATTCCAAGATTCATTATTTTTGCATATTCATGAAACAACATAATAAAAATTTCTTGATATAATTCGAAGAATATTGTTTCTATCTTGGAACATCAAATTTTAGAAATTCAACAATGAGATGGCTGAAGTACATTCTCTTGTTCAAGGGTAATGAAGTGTTGAGTTGCCTCTTCGATTGATTCCATTTGTATTCTCCACTAATGAGTCTAATGCATTTCGAATGATGTGCCATAACTATTCTCCCAACAAAGAAACCGTTTCCATGAATTGTGCAGACTTCGGATTCTGTATAATTTATCTTCATCAATACACCTCGAATTTTCTGATTAGTATATTAATTCAATGGAATGACTAGAAACACATGGTCACATTATGTTTCTGAACGATTCCGAAACGGATTATCAACTGGCAATGAAAGGGTGAAAAATAAATTAATCTGACCCGTTGATTCATTCTAGTCGATACATTTTAATTGGGGATCTTTTTTCGTTTGGCAGAATCGCAATTTGGAAATAGCTATTGGATACATTTATATGAGCAAGGAAAAGTACGTGCCAAAATTCAGTAATATATGAGATAAGATAACAAAAAGACCATATATTTGGGATGATATAAATATGTAAATAAAATCTTACAAAAGCAGAAAATCCATTTGAATTTACTCTTGATCAGGTTTTTCATACGGAACAATTTCGCTTATGCTACAGCTCATGTCAAATGTGCTAACAGGAACAAGGGCGCACCCAGGATTACATTGCGGAGGGGGTCTCGTGATTCAATGGCGGTTACCGGTTTGATCTTGCATCTCAAATTTTTTTTTACCTAAAATGAATATCGGAGGGGAAGTGGGGGTGGAATTTCCCTCCTGGGTGCGCCACTGGACATCCTGATTTCACATGATAATTAGAAATCTACTAATATTTACTTGCCGAACTAATGATTTCACGAACATGTTGATTGAGGTCTCTACTCGAGTTACTCATTCTCGGAACATGGTGGGCCAGTTCATTCAAGAAGTTTTTGTTTCATCAGGTGGACTCACCCCTTACATTTCACAATATAAAATAGAGCGAGGGGCCTAGTGGTTTAGGCTCCCGGCTCCGAACAGACAGGGGGGGAGTGTCCACCAGGAAAGAAATTTTCTGGTATGTAGAATTCACCGATTCACCATTCATTATTTGATGATCAATTAACAGTGCTGTGCCGGAGGTGCATTTCGGACACTGACGAAGCCTACACAGAACACACCCATACTCATAACTAGCACAAGCTTCAAGTAGCTTCAGTGGGGTTTCACAGAATTCCCAGAAGGCATGGCACCAAACACAAATAATCTCAATTTTGAAGATCACTCTGAAGAGTGACAGCAAAGGCGAAAATGATGAAGATGGAATCCTTGGATTTTAGTGAATACTTTTTGATTTTCCTCTGAAAGAGTTGGTGTTGCTTGGGTAAAAATTTATTCAATTTCAATCTTCGGCAAAATTTATACCAGTGAATCCTTTCATTTTTTGGTAATGTCATACCTTTATGTCGTATAAAAGAAGTGTTTCACAAACTTTATAATTAAATATTGAAACTTATCGTAATTTTTTATGGGTTCGGATGTGTTTATTGATTCATCAATTTTCATATATTTTGTACTCATTATTCTTATATAAATAACACACAGGACCTTTCTTCATCACTTGGTAATTGAGCTCAAGAAGAAAAATTAAATGGTGGATGAGTGCCACCTTCCACAAAAAATCAAATTCCTTTGACCACGCGAGATAACTATTTGAAAAATACATCTCATTTTTGACAGGCATATTCACAGGTTTTCCCCAGTATCACCAACAAAAATGATTTTGTGGAAATTTTGATAAAGCGGTGAGAGTTGTTTCAGCGCATCCGCCATTTAAAATTCATTATCTCAATAATTTTTATTCATTCCATTGACAACAGAATCAAATCATCATGACAACTAATATATTTATTTTTTTTTGCTTCAATCTCATTACTTCATGAAATGTTCGACTTATTTCTTGTTTTTTCCGTTCCAGGATTTGTGTTGGGTTTCTGGGCAAATAACAAAACGCTGAACATGGCACAAGCGGAAGCAAAGTTGATATAATAGGTACCTAATAGAATGTAAAAAACAGTGAAAAATTCAGCGAAGTGGTTCAACCATTTGAAAATTTGCAATTATGACGTTTTCAATATGTATTTGAGAAACTAATGGACTGTAATTTATTTGTAAAGAAAATCCCAACAAATTACGAATAAGGACAAATGACATTAAATCAACAATATCGATTCTTACCCTTGTGTAGATGAGGATGAGGAGATGGACCTTATGATTATACTCACTCTCCAGAAGCAGATTTATTGAGCTCAACAAAGTGAACCGGGGTGGAAGATCCTTATGATGATGTGCTGAAATGTTGACCAAATTCCACTTGTCCTTGGGATCGTCACCTTGCACGCCACCGACAAAGGCGAACTAACTCGATCCAATGTTTTTAGTTCAATGTTCAACAGACTATGGCAATGTTTTTAAACTCCACTTGATTTCACTTTGAAATCGATAAAATGGCGACAGGATACAATGATTTTAGGAAATCGTAAAAACTAAATCAATTTTACGAGAATGGAAGCAATAAGGATGCACATATGTAAATCTTCCGTATTGCACTTAAAGATGAATACTGACCGGTGAAAACAAAGCATGTGCACAATTGTATCAGAGGTGAGGGGTGACAAAATTCACAGCTGCTATCAATATTTTCCGCCGATATTAAATGAATATTTAATCAAACAGAAAATTCAAACCATAAGAAGTGCAAAATGCAAATCCGCTCGTTTTCTGCTCATTTAAGAAAGTAGTCGAAGAAGTAGAAGACGGACGGTGGTATAAGAAGCTATCTACATAGCATCAGTAATCAGTGGCGTAACAAGACCTCAAATACATGTGGGCGAGATAAAATTTGCGAGGCCCCTTCATGAAAAAAATCAAATGAAAATTGTCGGCTTCTAGCCTCACTTAACTGCTTAATTATAATCATAGTCCAGCTGGGATGTTAAATCTGTATCGATAGGGAGGGTTGCCAAAGCAGAAAGTCTTTCCTGAAAACTTTTTCAGCAGAGGCTGTACTCACCGGTATGGTCAATAAAATTCGAATGGATGAACTTCTTGCATGCTGTTTGTTGCTATATATTGAAAAAGCTGTCTCACATCATCATTGAAGACTGTACATTTATATAGGGTATTCCAAATTGCTTGATTTTGGCTGTTTCTGGTACTAGATAGGTAAAAACGTTGAAAGGAGTCTTGGGCTCAAATTTCGTGAAAACACCAGTAGTGGAAACCGCTTCGCCATATTTTCATTTGATTCGAAGATATAACAAAATTTTGATATTTTATCGATTTCGAAGATGTGCCATAACTTTTTTTCCAAAATGTCTGAAACGATCAAAACTTTCTACAAGCACTTTTTTACTGGGACTAAGACACTTTTTGAAGTTTTCATCTCAATTTTTTTTATGATATAAGATGAAAAAAATTCATTCGTTTTTAAAAAGAAAAAGTTTTTTTCCACCCTTAGTAGACGAGACAAAAAAATGAATATAGTGTATTATTTCCAGTGAAAATAACCTATAAAAATTTCAATCGTTGTCACAGATTTTCGTTAATAAAAATGATATGGCACAGATTCGAAATCGATCGAATATCAAAATTTAGTTATATCCTACAAAAAATGAAGATATCGCGAAATGGTTTCCATTTATAGTGTTTTCTCGAAAATCGAGCCTAGAAAAAATTTTCCCTATCTATACCTTTTCAACTTCAAATTGAGACTAATCACATTCAAATTGGGATCGAACAATTTCATATGAAAATAAGTAACTTCAAAATGGTAAACACAATCGAATTAAGAATAAACACATTGAAAATGGGACAAAACAATTTCAAAATGGTTATCAGAATCAAATTGGAATTTACCAAATTCATATTGAAACTAAACTATTCCATATTGAAAAAAGTCGTTTTATTTCATATTTCGAGAGAATTGTTGAAGTACCTGAGAATAGGAATGAGGAAAAAATTCAGAGGTGCATAAGAATTTATGAAAGATTTCGTTGAAAAATTCGAGATTCAATACTCTGCAATTTTCTGAATTTTATTCAAGGTTTTCTGTTCCAGTCACTGGATCAAAAATCAATCAGAAAAATTTTTAATACATGATAGAAGAATGGCCACTGTGTAAAATTTTTGCACAAATTGGTCAAGGGACAAATTCATTCAAAAACTTGCAACCTTACAAAAAAAAAACACTTCGACTTTATTCATGGAAGTCTTCAGAATCATGACAATTCTCTATAAAAAAAGACATGTCATTTCCCAATATTAGATTGTTCAGTCCCATTTTTAATGTGTTTATTACCAATTCGATTGTGATTACCAATTTGAAGTTGCTTATTCTCAATTTGAAATTGTTTAATGCCAATTTGATTGTGATTAGTCTCAATTTGAAGTTGAAAAGGTATGAACCAGATGTACAAAAAACGGTCAAAATCAAGCAACTTAGGATACCTTGTACAGGTTCATCGCTGCTTTCATAGTCAAATATTCTTTCTGATTTAGGGCGGTGGAGATACGTTCTTGTCATCCTCAGGTGGCGACCAGAGTAAACTGATGTACCTATGTAGGTATTCCTGACACGATTTAGGTTTGTGTGCATTTCTGCAAATATATTGCGCTATAGAAAGTTGATGAGTAAGCTAAGAGGTACGAAATAGAAATCGTCGTCAACAAAGAAAAAAGTCTTCATACAGATTCATCTGCAGATAAAATGATTAATCTTAGAGGGAAAGAGGATCATTTGGCCGCGAGGCCCTTGAGGGCGCGAGGCCGTGGGCGGTCGCCCACGTCGCCCACGCCCGGTTACGCTACTGTCAGTAATGAATGCAATACAAAAAAAGAAAAAAGAGGATGGATGGTGAGATAAAACATTTCAAAAACTATTCGGAAGAAATATCGCTTATGCAGTGTCGAATCCAGGAAGAGTCCTGAGGGGGTAATATCTTCTTTTGAGGTGTGGTCGAGCAAAAATCCTTCTACACCAAAAATTGGGATCCTCATTAGTAGAGACCGGATTATATGCAATCGCCTATTTGCATAATATGCATGCACATATCTGAGACATCTTCAGTGGTATTAACATATTTTACCTGAGATCCAGTTATGATGCATATTATCGGTACTTTCTGTTTTTTCCTGAGTTCCAAAATGAAATAAAAGTGATGATATCGCGAAATCCACTAAATTCAATTGTCACGAAATACTAGGTATATTCAGTACCAAATATTAGTAATTTTGAATCGGATTCACGAATCACTTTGGTCGCATTTCGGAAAGCAGTGTCAGTAGTCGCGCGCTTCTTTTGTTTAGCAGTATTATATTGAAATCACTATGAAACTTTGGAGTTATATTTTATTTTTAGCGTTCATCAAAACATTTATTAATTTTTATACTATTTTTAGAATAATTGCTGATATGCTTCCCTATTTTGAAATGAAGTTCCTAGCATTCATCATCAAATTTTGCAGATTCTGCCAATATTCATGCATATTTCAAGCATTTTTCATGCATATAATCCGGTCTCTACTCATGAGGGTTGCTACCAGCTATTAGCTATTTACTCTCAACAGCTACCATATTATTGCTCAGAAATGAAAAAAAAAAATATTCACCACTCCCTAGGGATAAAATTGTCCGGATTCAACACTGGGTAGATGGTGGAGCGCTCAATCAGGAGCTGACAAAATACAGGAAAAAAGAAAGGATGCACAGATAACAATCATTATGACATCAGAAAACTGGCGATGAAATTCAAAAATCGTTAAAAATACACAATCACATAAGGCGTGAAAAGTCCTGAAAGTTTAATAATTGGAAAAAACAATTTCATTACTGTGCAAAAGTGAATCAAGTAGTCCAAAAATACATCAACCGATGAAGGAACGACCTTCTATAAGAACCTACCGATAAATGAGCTGGTTTCAACCATGGAATTACAACTAACGGTATAGACTGGGACTATTCACATTAATTTTTGAAAATTTATGTCCACAAAGGAATTCAAGAAGTCTAACCACTCAACTTATCTTTGTAGATCTCGAAAAGTATTTGAAACAATTTCACGAAACCTGTCATGCACTAGTTCCGGTTGAAAATGGGATGTCGAGTATGGGAGTATGGGAATCGGGGGCAATATGGGGTACCTGACTTCAAGATCCTGATTTTTGTATGAAACATAGTAACTCAACATAGCCATTTTGAATTTAGCCAGCTGAATGAGTTTTCTTTTGACTTTAGCCAACTAAATATTTGACTTAAATTTTTAACGTAGTTTTTTTATGTATTTTTCAGAAAAGAGGACTCACCCCGTCTTGCCCCGTATTTACGGTGCAAAATGGGGTATTGTGTCTGGCTTCGTCTATTAGGTACGTGTAGGTGCAATAATAATGATCTCTATTATAAAGGGTGATTCGGGAGGAACGGACAAAACTTCAGGTGTGTATTCTGCAGGTCGAAACAATTCCAAAAAACTCATATGATGTTATCCGATTCTCATTTGTTTTCAAACTATAAGGTAATTAGAATATTTAAATAAGGTCAACCAATATTCAGATCAAGAGTTTCTCGGACTATGGATTAGTCGCTGTGGTCATAATAGTTGGTCTCCAAGATCTCCAAACCTCACACCATCGAACTATTCTTTGTGGGGCTGGTTCAAGAACGAGGTATACGGGATTTTCGTGCATTTATTAAAATAATGCTATAAATTAAACCATTTTAATAAAGGAAATGTTGTTTTTCGTAATGACGCTATAGTTTGAGAACAAATGAAAATCGGATAACAACATGAGTTTTTTTATATTATTTCGAACTATAGAATACACACCTGAAGTTTGGTTCGTTCCTCCCGACTCACCCTGTATATTTCACAATCTTTAACTCCTTAGCTTCGGTATATAAACACATTTCTGGCGCTTCTTTCATTTTGACGAGTTGGCTCTCTTGCGTACATTCGCACCATCTGAAACCAATACAAAAACATAATAAATCTCAATACTTTGCAGAGGGCTAAACATGGTCCCCAAAGATCGGTTAAAATGGGACCCCGTTTTGTCCCATCATCAAAACCCCATTTTACCTCAAAGGATCTGCTGTAGAGACGAAATAACGGGAGAATGGAGAATAAGAAAGAATCAAGAACTACAGGAACTCTATGGGAACGAGAATATAGTGCGACACATCAAGTTTAATCGCATAAGATGGGCAGGACATGTCATGAGGTCACATGATGGAAGACTCCTCAATACAGCATTCTGGGAAAGGCCTGAGGGTAGAAGAACGGTTGGTCGTCCAAGAAAACGGTGGAAAGACGCAGTGACCAGTGATTTGCAAAGACTGGGAGTAACACAATGGGAGCTAGCAGAACAAAATCGACAAGAGTGGAGAAGAATAGTAAATGCGGCCCAGACTCACCTTGAGTTGTAGAGCCATTGATGATGATGATGATGATCTGCTTGAATAAAACAAGAAAAAAACAATTGGTGTAAAAAGATTTTTGAAGTCATACGTTTGATAAAGTATCTATATGAGGACCCTATTAATATGGCATAAACAAAACATCAATACTTCTCGAAAAATGTACATACCTTGAGAAAATATATGATCCACTTTCACAATATAAGGCTATTATAACACGATGGCGGAAAAAATCAAACTTACGCCTACCTGATTCGTACTGCTTCTATTGCGGGAAAAGGTATTGGTAGTAGAGATAATGCGTCTGAGATTTGGGTGGTTTATTCGAATAAAATTCACGTAAAATGGCGGTACCCCGTTTTGCCCCGGATTTCCCTATTTTAAATCGTTCTACGAAGGATGTAAGGCAATGATAAATGCTTGAGGTGACATTCAAGTTCACAACAAGGATGAACACCTACTCCAATATTGTCTCATGCATTTTGAAGCATTTCTGCTGTCGTTATAGATTCATTCTCGACGTTTCGCCAGTTCGAGTGTATGGCATCTTCAGGAGTTATTTTTTCTGGAAGTGTTCTTGCTGAATTGAGCTGCCTGATTATGACGAGATTGCAGATTGTACGTCCTTATAAAAACTCGTTTGGGGGTCGTGACCGCGCCTGACCGGTCACCTCCCGGTCTCGAACAAACGCCGGCGTCCACCGGTTGACATCCGGTACCGGAACATTCTCATCACGAACCCGCTTCCTCTTGTGGGGAAGTTGTGGGGTGTTAAGCACTAGCACCATATCCTGTTGTTGAGGAGTTATGGAACTGTATATTTTATTTGCAGTATCTTTCTTATTCTTTTCCGAATCGTCAATGTACCCCCCGGCCACAGTAGTTGATCACCAACCGCCATGGCGTTTCAGTGCTGTTATATCCCCTCCAGCATCAACTAATAAAGTTGCCGACGGGCGGCGAAAACAATGCCCGGTATATGAATTACAATCTGGTAATTTTAAGAGTCCAGCAATGTCATTCCCCATTGCTCTAAATTTATTTTTGCCAATTCTTTGAGAGTGATATTTTCCATTCTGAAATTTGTAGAATAATATCGTTTGTGATAAATTAGAAGGACGAAGTTAAAATATTTCTCAATTATCGTGTAGAAATTTCCAGTAACGCTGAATTTTCTTGAAATTTTTGTTTCAGGATTTGGTACCGTGACCATGAAAATAGATTTATGGTCTTCCAAATTTGAAGATAAATTTGCCTATCAGATTAAGATAAAATATTAATTTCAAACCGATTCACAATTGAAAACTCATTTTGAAAATGGTAGAGCTGTGAATAGAAGAACTTTGGAATGACACGTTGTTCCTCAGTCGTAGTCAGTCCCCGATATCCAATATCTGAAAGTTCTAGAAATCCACATCGAATTATTTCTGGCCTCGATGCTTTCCGAGGTGTGGCTCGCGGCTACTCGACGACAAAGTGGCAAATGTATTTTGGAGCCACCCTTTGTGAGAAGTTACTGAAGTTCAATTGAATGAAGAATAATCCTCTGTTACAAATATTTTGACATAATAAATGGAAATATGGTTACTTCAAAGAGTGAAGGGCGAATATTTTTCATTATTCAGTTTTTCATCAGAGCTACATTAGCAAAATCTCCTACAATGCAAATTGTTGCAGGTTTCATATCAAATTCTATTTGAAGTGAATAGAGTTATTCATTTCCTGGAATCTTTAGCTGAGGAAAATGTCTTCCACAACCGTGTGTACTGTTCGAGATTCGAGAACGAATAAATAGATGTTTTTAACGGGGTAGGTCAGTCATCAATGAAAATATATGAATTTTCTATAACATCAGAAAAAATAATTAATCTTTTCATCTATTCTAGAATTTGAACCACTTCCACTGTTGAATTTTTTCGCAACTTTTTTTTGTGTACATCGTCTCGAGAAAACTGGGTTACTCTAAATTCATACACACACCGGTTACTGGTCGGCCGGTTTCATGCCGGTCATCCAAATCGCACGCTGATTGGTGAATTTGAACTTGCATTCACACCGGCATCAATCAGAGTGAACTTCTTTTGTTTAGCAGTATTGAAATCACTATGAAACTTTGAAGTTATATTTCATTTTTAGCGTTCATCAAAACATTTGATAATTTCTATACTTTTTTTAGAATAATTACTGATATGCTTTCCTATTTTGAAATGAAAAACTACTTTTCTTGTTTCTTTAAGTTCCTAGCATTCATCATCAAATTTTGCATATTCTGCCAATATTCATGCATATTTCAAGCATTTTTCATGCATATAATCCGGTCTCTACTTATGAGGGTTACTACCAGCTATTTACTTTCAACAGATACCATATTATTGCTCAGAAATGAAAAAAAAATATTCACCACTCCCTAGGGATAAAATTGTCCGGATTCAACACTGGGTAGATGGTGGAGCGTTCAATCGGGAGCTGACAAAATACAAGAAAAAAGAAAGGATGCACAGAAAACAATCATTATGACAAGGAATGTCCGTATCAGAAAACTGGCGATGAAATTCAAAAATCGTTAAAAATACACAATAAGGCGTGAAAAGTCCTGAAAGTTTAATAATTGGAAAAAACAATTTCATTAGTGTGCAAAAATGAATCAAATAGTCCAAAAATACATCAACCGATGAAGGAACGACCTTCTATAAGAACCTACCGCTGGTTTCAACCACGGAATTACAACTAACGGTATAGACTGGGACTATTCACATTAATTTTTGAAAATTTATGTCCACAAAGGAATTCAAGAAGTCCAACCACACAACTTATCTTTGTAGATCTCGAAAAGTATTTGAAACAATTTCACAAAACCTGTCATGGACTAGTTCCGGTTGAAAATGGGGTGTCGAGTATGTATGGGAATCTGGGGCAATATGGGGTGTAGGTCAGTCATCAATGAAAATATATGAATTTTTTATAACATCAGAAAAAATAATTAATCTTTTCATCTATTCTAGAATTTGAACCACTTCCACTGTTGAATTTTTTCGCAACTATTTTTTGTATACATCGTCTCGAGAAAACTGAGTTACTCTAAATTCATACACAAACCGGTTACTGGTCGGCCGGTTTTATGCCGGTCATCCAAATCGCACGCTGATTGGTGAATTTGAACTTGCATTCACACCGGCATCAATCAGAGTGCGATTTGGATGACCGGCATGAACCGGCCGACCAGTGTTTGAATTGAGCGTTAGGAATACTGCACCATTTTGAACCTTGTAACCATCCTTACTAAATCAATGAATGTCACATCAAAAATTAATGACGAGCAGTAGTAATTTATCCCATTTTTTCCACCATGTGTGTGTGTATCGGCAAGATTAAGCAAATGGGAAAAAAGGAAACCCAACAAATTTTCCTTCACTTCAGTTTTGAAGAATTTTTAATAATCCGATCTTTACTTATTCGATCTGTAACGACCGGATTCTACAATGGAAATTTACAACGCATATTATTATATTGAAAATAAGGATTTCGATTTGGTTACCGAAAAGTTGAACACGTTCATTTCGAATTATATCAGACTCTACTCGAAACCACATTCAAATAAAGAACACATTCAATAATTACCTAAAGATAAGATGAAAATCATAAGGAAACCTTTTGACTCGAAGCTCTGTTATAACAATAATTGAATTTAAATGTCAGCATTCTGCATGAAACGGACAAGAATGGTTGATATAAACTGATGACAATTTGTCATTGCCAGATTTTTCATTTTCCATGTACCACTACACTACTATCTGAAGAAAACAAATAGAGGGACAATGTTCGTTTCCCTGATATTGTGAATGAAATGACAGTAGATAACTGTCAAAAGTGATCGTCGTGAAAAAGAAAACATACTCCACCTTAAAATTAATAATGAAGTAGATATTGCAATAGTTCACTATTGCAAGTAATTTAGAATTCAGTCAGGGAGAAATTCGGAAACATATCAAAGTCTGCCATAAATATTTCGGACTGGAACAGCTTCGATCATTATAATCAATTCAACAGCTCTTCAGACCGATAAATAACTGAATTAAAGTGATGAATATTCATCGAAACCATGGCGAATTAGACTGCGCTGAAAAGTGGCCATTTTCAATTTACTAAATGTATCGCTCAGGGCACTCGCCGTTTTGAAGCAATCAAATTAGTATGCTTTGAAATATTCAGACATGAGGTTTCTGGTGTTCAATACGTTTTGGAACCCATAACTCAAAACAACTAGATCAAGAATGCTGTTTCAGCTCGAAATAATAACAGTTGGTTTTCGAATGGACTCACTATGGACTCGGCAGGGGTATTTCATAAATTAATAATTTCTTGAGGCGCGTTGAGAACTTTTTTTGTGAACAAGAATCATTTTGACAATTTTCACAATATGTCATAATTTTTGGTTCAGAAAAAGATCCCGTTTTCTTGTGTTTTAAGGTGTTTAGTTTAATCTGTGGGAGATGATTTCCCTTCATTAGGGAAACATCTGAAGTTCTGAAAAATCATCACGTCGATGGTCGTACCTGGTTCGAAAAAACCCCCACGATCAGAGAGCAAGGCTGAGAATTTAAATTTGAATATTGAAGGAATTCGAAGGATAAGAGTGATTACATTCCGAAATAAGCCACGGAACATGGTTTTGAGGTCTTCAAAGACAGCAACAGAGAAACTTCTTCGTGAAAGTTATGTACTCATTTATTTTTCACTCAGTCCAATTTACGGTTTAGCTTGTTGTGTTATCAGTTTTCTAATGTTTAGCAATTCAAAAAGAAAAAATTTATTGGGTTTTTTCGTTTCCTTCAAATTCAAAAACAATGCAAATAAAGAAAAATACGAATATATATAACTGTGTCAAACCTCGTGCATGCTTCGGATACCACGGATTGGTTTGCCAGACGAAACCAAGGATTCAGACTGTAGAATTTCAGCCTCAAATTCACATACAGAATGGCCGATTTGGGAGTACGGATGGGGAAGGTCAGGTTTCGGGGTACTATGGGAGAACAGGAGAAAGCTCGGCTTTCACTCCAACAGCCTGAATTCTTCAGAAACAACGAAAAATGAAAGCGCACAACAGCACTTCCTTCTGCCTGACCAATGTTCCATGCTCCTTCGTTTGTTTACTCTTTTCACTCTGATAACCAAACTGCTTCAAGGGTCCTACTTACAGGGTCCCCTGTTCCTTTCTGTTACATTAGTTGTTTTTACTCCGCCAGTCAATCTACTGGACCAACGATGTACCGGAGCGAACAGTTAAACGGTTCTCCTGGATGGTTTGGGAATCTGGAAACTGTAGAGATCAGAGACAACCTCTGGCAGAGATCACATTTGAAGCGAAGTGAGTTACAAGAAGGGACGGATCACGGCAGTGATTGACTGGTTAGAGGCGCGAGCGCGAATCGCGAATTGACATAACGGAGGGCGTCTCACCCCTATATACTGAAAAACTCGGTTGAATTAGGCTGTCTCTTTCGCTGGCACGGAGACCAGGGCCACCGGCAGGGCCGGCAAACCGGGCAACCGGGCGGCAAATTCTAGGGCGGCAGTTTATAGTAAAATTTTCTTCTGTGAAATCGAAAATTTGCCTAGTGTTGAGAAAGAAATCAAAACGACTCCGAGACTTCGGAGCGGCTTTTCGAATTTGCTCAACCAAATAATTCACATATGCACTTAAACAACCGAATTATAATAATAATAATAATAATAATAATAATAATAATAATTTTTATTTTCATAATCAAACAATATTGAAAAGAAAATACGTCGAGGTACACAAAGCAACTGAACTAAAGTAAAACGCTTAGATTTGAAAATTATATATTAAGTACTCTCTGATATCGTACGGTTCCAAGTCTATTAATTATCCCTTAATTTTTGTTTTGAACTTATTACCTTCGAGAATTTGATGATTCTTCGGAAGTTTATTAAATAGTTTAAGGCACATGTATTCCGCATTTTTCTGTGTCAATGTGAGTGAACACCTGGGAAATAGAAACGGGTGGATGCGCCTCGTTCTATTGGAATTTTCAAATTCCCGGAATAGATCATAGTTGCCTCTTATAAAAAGCAGGCACCTGAAAATATATGTCCCGGCAGTCGTTAGCATACCCTGGCTTTTAAAATGTCCACGACAAGATGTTCTAGCTGTCAAACCAATTATAGCTCTGAGAGCCTTTTTTTGGACCAGAAAAATTCTCCAAACATTCGAACCGTTACCCCACGCCAATATGCCATAGGACATGAGGGAATGAAAATTTGAAAAATATACTGTCCTCAGCAACTCAGGGTCCGATTGCAGCGCCAAGATCCGGACTGTGTAGAGAACCGAGTTTATTCTCCGCTGCAATGAGTCTATATGTTCAGACCAACTTAGTTGATGATCAATAATCACACCAAGGAAATTAGTGCTGGTGGAAATATTGACAATTTGTCCAGAAAGAACAATATTCTCAGGTATAAGAATTCTTGAATGAGAAGTACCGAAAACAACACACTCCGTTTTATTTGAGTTGATAGTTATCCTATTCGAATTACACCAAATCGAAATATCATGAAATCCCTTTTCTGCCATCTCGATTACCTCAGAAATACCAGATTTCGCCACCAGAAGGTTAGTATCGTCAACGAACATGACGACTTCCCCTTCGGACCGCCTTTCACAATTCGATGAATGATCTTCCGGAATTATATTATCTATATTTTCATGTCTGCCCGCAACAGATGAAATACTCTGAACAGACAGAGATTGCTCATCCACCAAAATATTTTCTGGTAGGTCGTTGATATAGACCAAAAATAGAAATGGACCGAAAATACCACCCTGAGGCACCCCCACCGACACTTCCGCATCCAACGAGACGTACTCTACACCCTGGATCACCAGAGAAACCCTTTGTCGACGATCCCGCAAATAGCTCCTCATAAAATCCAACTGTTTATCTCTTATTCCATAAAAGAACAATTTTCTAATTAGATCTTCATGCACGACGCAATCAAATGCCTTGGAGAAATCTATGAAGAGACCGGTAGGAACATCACCATCCTCCAAGGCACGAAGGACAGATCGAATCAGCTGATAGATTGCAGTCTCGGTACTCCTAGATCTTAGGTACCCGTGCTGATACATTGAAAATATTCTATGTTTGTTGATAAAACTTAGGAGCCTATTTACAATAACCTTTTCGAAAACCTTAGAGAAAGATGTCAACAAACTTATGGGACGATAATTACCGAGCTCATCGAAACTTCCCTTTTTGAAAAGAGGTTTAACAACAGCAATTTTCAAAGACTTAGGAAAAATGCCTTCTCTGAAAGATGTGTAAATAATATAGGCCAATGGTTGAGCAATTAACTCGATGGACTTTTTTATAACCGTCATTGGTATACCATCATATCCGAAGGAAGTCTTATTTTTCAATTTATTCACTGTGCGGATAACTTCCTCAGCTGTAATTTCAAAAAGGAAAAAAGTTTTCGGGTTACGACGGATAGGTCGAACATTAGATGTTAATGAGTAAACAGGATTATTTATTGTTGTTGATGAGGAAATATTAATAAAATGTTTATTGAAAGCGTTGGATAATTCATACGGATTATCTGTTTTAATTAAACTACTTTAATTTAAATTCAATTAAACCTAGAGAAATACCGCCATGAAGGCAACTATCGAAAATACTGCATTTTTTACGGGTTGGTGTTTCTTTTTGTGTTTTTTATCTAAAGTCGTCGAAAGATGACTGACTGAAATTTTAGACCGTTTTGTGTTCTCAATTCACTTGATAATAGTCATATTAGAAAGATATATCGGGTATTTCAAAAGTCTAGGAACGGTGAATTTATTTCGCGCACAGGTGAAAAATCGAAATTTCAGGGGGAAATTTTTCATCCCATTTAGATGAAACCACAAATATTTTCGTCCATAATGAGCTATACCTATGCTGCGTATTTTGGTCAAAAATCCAGGGGCGCTCATTCAGGTCAGGATGCAAGAATTCATATTCATCAGAATATGAAGTATCAACTGGGGATCCAGTAATTTTTTTCGATCAGGGTCTAAAAATGCCTTATACGAGATATGAGGTCCAACTTTTAAATTTCAACACGAACCTTTTTTTTTTATTTCAGATTCGGAATCAGCGGGAGACTTCACATCCGATTTTGTTGAAATCGAAACTTTCTTGAGCGCTATGCAGCGTTTTTCGCTCAAAAGTCAAAGTTGGATCTCATATCTCATATGAGGATCAATCGGGCCTAAAAGTCTGATGTGTCTAGTCGGACTCATTATTGGAATCAGGATTGAAAAAAACCCGGGTTGTTTGGTTTTTTTCGGGTTTTTATGTTTTTTTTTTCTGTTTTTTTTTGGTGCAGTTTCAGTTTTTTCTTGAGATTTGATACATAATTTCGGTAATTGAACAGAACTAAAAGAAAATTAATGTTTTTGGGCCCCAGACTAAGAAATTGAAAACGAGATGTCGTCAATCCCTCTAGTTGAAAAAAAAGATGAAGGTTGCTTCTGGAAGGTAGGGTTAGTTCGAGTTTCAGCTAATTTTCCTCTGGTTTTTTAATAGACAGTTATTAGAAATGTTTTATCTTGTTTATTTTAAACTTACACTGTACAAAAATAATGCAGGGAAATAAATCATGATACAATACTTGAATTCCATGAGTTTCAGCAACAGTGAAGCAAAGGGACGAAAAGTTACTCTGAAAATATATCATTCTTCAACTTTATACGTTCTTGTTCAATCAGTTAAATTCTCGTAATTCTCTTATTATTTCTTTAAATTTTCATTAATGTGTTTTCCGTATTTCCCACAAAAAGTCTCAACATACTAGCCAAAATTTTGCTGAGTCAAACGTTGGATCGGTCTCCATGAAATATTACCCTTGTGTATATACGTCAATCCCTTGCTTCACTCTTGCTAATCTATTTTTGTTGTTGATGTTTTGGCTGTGTACTTGACAGATTCAAAGAAAAGGATGAGGTTTGTATCGCAAGTATTTTTTTAAGTTCTTTGTCGAGAGAAGAAGTATTAAAGCCTTGGATTATCTGAGCCTTCATGAGGTATGATCTTTACTAAATTAATCCCTCATTTTGAAGTCATAAACCTCAGCAAAAAACTCTTTACGAAATGAGAAAGAATATTTGGAATTGATGGACCTTCTCCTATTTCAAAACATTCCTATGAATTAATGCAGCCTTCCAGTTTCCTGAAACTAAAATTTCATTGTGAGGAAATCCTGGTGTTCTGAATAATCTTCTGGATAAACAAAAAATTTGAGGTTTGTACTGGTCTGCAAATATGGGGACCAACAATGTTTGATAGAACTGACTCCACGGAGTAGCATAGGTAAATATATAATAGTTACAGTAACAATTCTACTGAAGTATGATAACAACATTATCACAGGAAAAAGACAAATTGCAGAATTGCTAGCTGATCAGTTTCAATAACAATTTTCTGACTTGAACTACGATGCCAATTTTCTACAACATAAATATCTTACAGAAAACACACAGCCTATAGTAGTGAACGAAAACAACTCAAACCCCATTACTTTTCCCATCTCTATGGAAGAACTCAAGTACGCAATAGAAACCATCAAAAACGCAGCTCCTGGATCTGACCAAATTCCATCTATATTCCTCAAACATCGAGATAGGGCTGAAAATATTGAATATTAAACTCGATATGGTTAGAACATTGCTTCGTTAATAAATAGAGGGAAGCAATAAGAACACCGCTCCACAAGAGCCGTTCACCAACAAACCCTACAAATTATCAACCCATCTCGCTAACTACTAGCATGTGGAAAATTTTTGAGAGAATCATAAATGAGAGACCCTGTTATTTCCTAGGAGTGAACAAACTTATCACGAAAACTTAAAGTAGTCTTTTGATTTAGTTGAGGCTCTTGATATTACATGAAGAATGTTGCATTTCATGAAAAATTTCATGAGTGACAAATCCTTCCAAGTAAAAATAGGAAACACGTATTCTAAAATACATGAACTACAGAACGGCTTACCACAACCATCCGCCATAAGGACCATATTATTTCTGAACGACATAGTTTAGGTACCCCCCCTACTAAATAAGCTCACCGGTGAAAACATCACTCCACGCGGATGATTTTCTCATAATCGCATCTATTGACATGTGATATACATCATCCACCTTTATATTTCTCGGTTTTCTGTGGATACTGAACAATCAATTTATTCGTTCCATGACTTCAAAAATGCAGACTATGACGGTCCAATGATATATCTGGATAGTATCGACTGGACTCCTCTTTTGAATGGCAAAGAAGTTGAAACATGTATCGACTTATTTTATGAGGTTCTTTCAAATAGAATTAAGGAGGACTTTCGAGCCGAACGGCAGTGACGCGGCGTCTGTCAACTGCGGAAACACGACAATAGAAGTTCAAGCTCGGCAGTGTCGCTCCCGTTCGACGTTTGTCACTGACGCAGCGTCAGTAATAGAGCATTCACACGGAGACAATTGACAAGCCATTCCATTAAGTCAATCCATCAAGACATTCCACGAGAGTCATTTATTCACACGAGGACAATTAAAAAGCCATTCCAATGGGAAGTGTCAAATTCGCGTCATTCATGTAGACAGTTTCTATCAGAATATAACGAGAAGGTCGAGGAGAAGTTATATTTTTGAGGAAACTGAGGAAAGTTGTTTAGCGATCATCGATAGACTCAAATCAAAACGTTCATTGAAAAACCTATCCATTTTCTCGCTAAGAGAGGGAATAGATGTTTTAGATGAATACACAATTTTTAGAAGATTGGACCTGGATGTTCGGAAGATCTACTTTGGGTCAATAAAGACAAATATCGAGATAATTAGAAGTGGAGGATCTTGATCAGTATAGGCTTTTTATGAGAATGTCTTCGCAAATGGTGCAAACTCTAATTGGACCTACCAAAAAAATTGAACAATGAATCAAATTTTCTGCAGGAAAAAATTTTGATATTTTGAGCGTGAATCATTTTCCTTCGATTGGAATATATTACAAGAGGATTTTACATTTTGCTTAAAATTCTCACCCAGTCTCTGGAATAATTTTTTTTAAATAATAGGAGAGAACAGCCCCTGCGTAAACTCGTGCACCAATTTGTCCGGGGCCAAAACCACCAAAAAAATTGTTGCCAAACAATGAAACAGGAAATAATACTTCGAATTATCGAACTTTTTAACGTTTCGGGGTCTATATCAGACTCCTTCATCAGACAATTTCGTATTGTGAAAACAGTTTTTTGGCTTTTGTTTATGATTCAAATGTTTAATTCCTGTAAGTATAGATCTGAAATCATTTTGTGATTTTGAGAATAGTTCAGAAAAATTAAAATAATTGGTTTCAAATTCAACATACGAAAGATATTTAAAACACAAAATGATTTCCTGATAAAAACTGAACTTTTTAATGAGAAAAAAGTTCACAATTTTTTTTATAATATTTTCTGTTCATAAAGTCTTTTAAAGATATCAACATGAAAATAGAGATATTGGTAAACCGCGAATTGAAGGTCATGAGTGTTTCAATACCGAAAATCACATGATGGAATGGAATATCCGGCCAATTGTTAGGAGGGAATCTATGGGTAAATTTATTGGGGAAAGAACTGACTGCAGGAAACTTCGAGATGAAATAAAATTTTTTATCATGTATAGACAAGTTTTGACCCTAGACAAATAAGTGCACGAGTTCAAACAGGAGCCCTTCTTATAGAATAATAGTATCAAACATTTTTTCTGATTGATTTTGTTCCAGATATTGGGAGAGAAAATCTTAAAGATGTTTCAGAAATTCAGTTGTTCGGAAAACATCTAATAAAAATCCTTATCCCCCATCTTATGGAATGTCTTAAAGAATTGGCTCAATGGAAGGGCTTGTCAATTGTCCCTGTGTGAATGCTTCATAACGCTTTGCTCGAATGCTACTCTATATATCTATGCAATTTCATTGTACTTCTACTGTCGCGCTGTCACGGCGTCACTGTCGCTTTAGACGCCCGGCTCGAAAGTCAACCTTTAAATTACATGTTCTTGAAAAGATCAGAAAAAAGTAAAATTTTTCCTGTTGATTTTCGAACGAGTTAAAAAAAAATTCAGAGAAAAAAAAGCCGACAAGAGGTATAAACAAGGTGGTGATGCTGAAGACTATATTTTGTTCAAATAGCTCAGAGATAGGTGTAGGGTGGAGACAGACTCATGCTACAGAAAATACATAAAATCCGTTGATGTTGAAATCTGTAATAACCTTAAGTATTTCTGGAAGTTCATCATTGACCGTAAGACACAAAAAAGATTCCCGAAAAGCATGTTTTTCAAAGAGAAAACTGGAAGCAAAACATCAGTACTGCAGAACTTTTCAAAGAATATTTTTCAGGTATTTACAAAGGGCCGAGTATTGATAGTGTTATGTTTGATAGTATTCTATGATTGTGATATTGACAATTGATATTATAACCTATAATAAGAAAGACAGAATTCATAATTCACTGTTGAGAATTTCATGCGTGTACATTACGTTCATGATTAATAAAGGGGTTATAAAAGAAGTGTGCTTCTATTCATATAAAAATACATACACATAATAAAAATACGAAATTATTGCAATATACATTCAAAAGTGCTACCGAATCAACAAATTGGCGACGAGGATTCTTTAGGATTAAAAATCCGAGGCAAGATCTTCACGTGCGGTGAAGCAATTGGAAAAATGGCAAATATTCAAACGTCATTCAATATAGAACCATTCAACCCAAATTGCCAAAAATATAGTCGTTGGTATCAAAGACTTACAACTGCATTTAACATCTTCGATATCAAAGACGATACAGCAAAGAAGCAATACGTACTACATTACGTTGGAGCTGAAGTCTACGACAAACTGTGCGACCATTTTACTCCACTTGATCCAGAAGCTCGTACATTATCAGAACTGAACGAAGCCCTTAAATTAATGTTTGAGCCCACACAATTGGAGATTTCGGAAATATTCAAGTTCAATAAAAGGTACCAATTAGAGGGAGAATCTGTTAGGGAATACGAACTTCAGTTGAAGAAATTATCAACGAATTGCAACTTTGGGCAGTATTTGAATAAAGCAATCAGAAATCAATTCGTCTGTGGATTAAGGAATACTAGAATACAAAGTCATCTGTTGGAAATCAGGGACCTTACACTCAGCAAGGCCGTGGAAATTGCCATCACAATGGAAACTTCAATTCGAGATGCTGAACTACTACATACACCGAACAAATCATTCGTTCAAGCAGTCCATCCAACTAGAAAGTATCCAATTGGGAAAAAAACCAGTCAGTCTTCGTCTACACATCAGGATAGAACTACAGGCTTTGCAAAAAAGCAGATAAGTACAAATAAACCCAATTTAACGAATACATGTTGCTTCAGGTGTGGTTCAAGGAATCATTGGGCCAACCATTGTAAAGCAAAAAACCTTCTGTGTGAATTATGTAAGAGAAAAGGTCACGTTGCTTCGGTTTGCAAAACTGCACATGTAAATGTAGTTGATGATTTATCTTATATTAATACACAGAAATTTACAATTGATCTAAATGTTAATGATAGATTCATTAGGTTCGAAATTGATACAGGAGCAGGTGTTACAATAATTGGTAAAACCCTTTTTCAAAAATTATTTCCTGCCCTTGAAATAATTCCAAGTGATTTAGATTTATATACATATTGTTCAAATAAAATTAAAGTTTTCGGTTATGCATGGGTTAAAGTTACATTCGAAACTACTTTGTTTGAAATGAAAATCTATATAGTAGATACCAATAAGGAACCATTATTAGGGAGAGATTGGATTAGATCCTTGAACATACTTACATCTAACACACAAAGTATCAATCTATTAAATAATGTTAATTCTGAGATAGATAAATTGTGTAAAACTTACAGTTCTTTATTTGATGATAAAATAGGCAAAATTGAAGGATTTCAGGCTAGACTTCATACAAAAAATGATATTTCCCCGGTTTTTGTTAAGTCTAGACCTCTTCCGTTTTCAATTAAAAATAAAGTTGAACAAGAAATAGACAACTTGGTACAAAATGGGGTTCTTGAAAAAGTAAATACATCACAATGGGCAACGCCTATAGTACCTGTTATCAAATCAAATGGTAAAATAAGAATATGTGGAGATTACAAAATTTCAGCAAATAAGGTGCTTTTGGTGGACGAACATCCATTACCTACCATAAATGAATTATTTGCAACCATGTCCAAGGGTGAAAAGTTCACAAAACTCGATATTTCAAGCGCATATTTAAATTTGGAAATTCATCCAGATGATAGAGAAATCCTTACATTAAATACTAGTAAAGGCTTGTACAGACCAACACGTTTGATGTATGGTATTTCTTCGGGTCCTGCCATTTGGCAGAGGTACATTGAGACCCTTCTGCAGGGTATTCCAGGTGTCAGTGTTTTTTTCGATGACATAAAAATTTCAGGCCCTAATGATAATGAACATTTGAATATTCTTAAATTGGTATTTGAGAGACTTGAAAACGCTAATTTAAAATTAAATTTTTCAAAGTGTAAATTTCTCGCGGACAAAATCGAGTACTGTTGTTATGAAATTGACAAAAATGGTGTTCATAAATCGGAATCGAAAATTCAAGCGATACAAAACATGCCCACTCCAAAAAATATTAGTACAGATACAAAAAATGATCCATCAGTTCGAAGATTATTGCAATATTTAGAAACTGGAAAAATAATATCCAACAAAGATAGTTTTGGTATACCCCTACATGAATTTGATTTAGTAAATGGTTGTATTACAAGAGGTCAAAGAATTTTCATTCCCTCAAGGCTCAGAAAATTTATTTTAAATGAATTACATTCTTGCCATAGTGGAATTGTAAAAATGAAGGCATTAGCAAGGCAGTATTGCTGGTGGCCTGGAGTAGATCGGGACATTGAAAATATTTCAAAAAATTGTTATAATTGCAATTTGAACAAAAATCAGGAGAAACAAATTACCCATCTTTGGGAAGAATCTGAATATCCCTTTCAGAGAGTACATATAGACCATGCTGGACCTATGTTCAATAATGTTTATTTGTTATTGATCGTAGATAGTTTTTCTAAATGGCCAGAGATTCATGTAGTAAAAGACCTTACATCTAAAACTACAATCGGTATTTGTAGGAAAGTATTTGCACAATTTGGCATACCTGAGGTTATTTGTTCAGACAATCACAGTTGTTTTAGTTCTCATGAATTCAAAAACTTTATTCGTTCAAACGGAATTTTCCACAAACACAGTGCTCCTTATTTTCCACCAACGAATGGACAAGTTGAACGTTACGTTCAAACAATTAAAAAAGCCATTAAGTGCATGAATTGTAATGCAGAAAATTTAGAATACGCTATACAAAACTTTCTGTTACAGTATAGGAAAACCCCACACTCAAGTACCAATTTGTCTCCTTCTAAGTTGGTGTTCAATAGGGAAATTCGATCACGCCTAGATTTAATAAAGCCAAATCTAGGTAAAACTACTGATTCTAGTATAAACCCTGTAAATTGTCGAGATTTAGAGTTAAATACTCGTGTTTCTGTTAGAAATTATATAGCTAAAAATAAATGGGATTTTGGCACTATAATGAAAAAATTTGGGAAGTTACATTATTTGATCAAATTAGATAATGGTAAAGAATGTAAACGTCATAGAAGCCAAATCACCAAAATTGGGGAAGATACACCCGTACAAATTGAAATTCCTTTATATCCTAGAGTAGTGAGTTCATACAATTCTGATAAACCATATGAAAGTGAAACTAATACTTCTGAAAGATCTATTCAGCCTGATTTAAATGATTTTCAATCTCATTCTGATACTTATAACTCTGATTTACCTGAAAATTCTATTCGTCGTTATTCGTCTCATTCGTTATTCGTCTGTGTTTGAATGAGGTTGTATTGTGTTCAGAGGAGAGATCTTTTATCTAAGGGTTTGGGCGCACGGCGAGTCTGACCACTTCATCTTAGAATGACCGCAAGTGAGATTGAAGTATTGCATAAAGCTATTCGTGATTCGCGCGACGATATCAAGAAACACTTCGATTCTGTTATAGCGAATTTAACCTCTAGCCTGAATGATGCCAAAAATAGGATCACCCTTCTCGAGCAGGAGAACTTGAACCTGAAAAGGGCCGTGAAGTTTTTTGAAAAAAAGGATAGAAAGAACAACTTGATCATATCTGGTCTACAATTGAGTGATGAGGTCTGTAGGGACCACTTCCAGCTATCTGATGCCATTGTGGATTTCTTCAAGGAATATTTAGACTTCGTCTTGGACAGGCATCAAATTAATAACATCTTTTGCTTAGGTGGTACCGATAGGAAAGTTATAAAATTGGAGTTGAATTCTTTTTTGACCAAGGCGCAGATTCTGAAGCGGAGAGAAAATCTGAAGAACACGAAGATCTATTTTGGTCACGATCTTACATTTGAGGAGCAGAAGGATCATAAAGTTCTTCTGCAACATCTCAAAACAGCTCGTTCGAAAGGTTATAGTGCTAGAATTAGGAATCATTCTTTGATTGTGGACGGTGAGGTTTACTCTGTCGAACAGTTGAAGGAGACTAACGTGTACCTTTTGCCTGAACAAAAATCTAATAGTGCTCCGCCTACACCGGATCGCAACGCCCAACATCTCGATCATTATCAGGGCTCAAACGACTCAAAACTCCAGCCCTCTGAACGCCGGCATTTAACTTCGGAGCCCAAGCCTGCTGCAAATAGTGATCAAAAGGAGAAAACAATTGCCTCACTCAGTCAGCATAAACAACTGAAGAAAGTTAAGGCCGGTGCTGTTGTGGGTGCTGAAAAAAAGGCGGCTTTACGCAGTGCTACCACTACTAAATCTCCCTCATTGAGATAGTTCGTGCGACATAGAAACCATAAGGTGGGTGGAACGCTTTAGAGTTCTGATATCCCGTATCGGATTGATATCGATAATTCACATGTAAATTGTGTTTTTTCTCATGTACTGTGCGATTGGATTCTTCGATCTTCCATTGAATATTTATGAATGAAATTTTCTCGTCTTTTGTGTATTTCAGCTGAATCGGATTACTTAAATGTTCAACTTTATTTTATTATTGCAGTTTTAAATAGTATTTCACTTTAATCATATATATGTATATAATATTCTATACTTCTTGGCACACTTCAGTTTACTTCGGTATTTATTTACTATTTTTTGTTGTTCGGGAGAGATGAGAATCGCTCATTTGAATGTGCGCTCATTATTACCTACCTTCAGTGGGTTCAATGATCTTATATCATCTAATGATTTTGACCTTATTGGGGTGACGGAAACGTGGTTGAGTGGTGATGAGCCATCCAAGTCAATTTTTTTGTCTGATTATAATTTATTCAGAAAGGATAGGAGTTCTAGGGGTGGCGGAATATGCGTTTATGTCAGAAAATGTTTTCGAGCGGAGATTGTATCAATTGATTTTGCTGTCAGTAGCCCTGTTGAGTTCTTATGGTTGAAGATTAAATCAGGGAGCACTGAGTTTTTGTTGGGTGTTGTTTATAGGCCTCCTAATAGGACGAAGCGTTCATCTAAAATGTCCTCCTTCGTTAGTGATGTTGATGATATGATATCGCAGATTCTTCCGTTGTCAAATTTCGTGGTCTTTATGGGTGATGTTAATATTGATGTTTCGCGAACCAATCCCTTGTCAGATTGTCTTGGAATGTATGGTTTCAACCAGATAATTGCTGAACCCACTAGGATAACGGATCGATCGTCGACTCTTATCGACCCTATCTTCACGAATTGTCCTAGTGATTTCGTTGAGAGAGTGGGCACTTTGAATGCTGATTGCGTGGGGGACCATCGTCTGGTTTTTGCTGACTTGCGTGTTGATTCTCGTCACCGTGAACACAAGTTTGTCACATATAGAGATTTTTCCAGCTTCGATGATGACACATTTCTTCGGGATTTGCGAGGTCACCCTTGGCATAGATTGCTTAGAGAGCCTGACGTTGACAGAAAGGTAGGGATGTTGAACAGTTTCTTGATTCAAACCTTCGATTTGCATGCGCCCTTAAAAAGGAGACGGGTGACTAGACCGAAGGCCCCGTGGCTTGGAGCCCACATCAAGAATTTGATGAGAGAGCGAGATTTGGCTCTGTCTAGATTTAGGAAAACTAGACTTTCCGATGATTGGTGCACGTATAGGAAGCTTCGCAATCGTACATTAGCCGAGGTAAGAAAAGCTAAGAAGAGCTATATCTTTGAAGCAATGGGTACGAGTGGCCGTCGTGGTTGGCGTGCACTCTCTGAGCTCAAGGTAGCGGGGTCCGCTGACTCTGTCATTCCAGATGAGTTTGCTGATCCGAACTTAATCAATCAATTTTCGAGTCAATTCAACGGTGACTCAGGTGATGAAAACTGTGCTAATTTGATTCAATTCTATAACATGAAAAGACATAGCGGTTCCCATTCCTTCGAGTTTACGTTAGTTTCTACCTCTGATATTGAACGGATATTAAATCTTATAACTTCAAATGCGCTTGGCACCGATGGTATTTCTGTTAGGATGCTCAAGTGTTCCGCTCCGGTTGTTGTTCCCTATATTGTTAATGTCATTAATACTTGTATTTTGTCAGGCAATTTCCCTGCGGCTTGGAAGAGTGCGATTGGAAGACCTATTCCTAAGACGAAGAATGTTGAGAGCTTTTCAGATTTGCGAATAATAAGCATATTACCGACTTTGTCCAAGGTATTTGAAAAGGCTCTTTCTGAGCAAATGTATTTGTTTTTTTCCGAAAATAACTTATTACCTGACTATCAGGCTGGTTTCCGTAAATCTTTTAGTACTTCAACTGCTCTGGCAACAGTAACTGATTCCATCTTTTATAATTTAGATAAAAAACTGGTGTCTATCTTAATTCTATTAGACTTTCGAAAGGCCTTTGACACAATCAACCATCTTTTATTATGTGCGAAATTGAAGTTTTACGGGTTTACACCCCTTGCTGTTGCCTTGATCAGATCTTATCTGTCATTGCGGAGTCAGGTGGTTCAGGTTAATGAGAGTACTTCCGAGTCGGTCCTTCTTCGATCTGGGGTTCCGCAGGGGTCAATTTTGGGCCCACTCCTTTTTTTGATCTATACCGCTAATTTGCTTGACGTCTTGCAGTTTTGTCTTGCACAGGCTTATGCCGATGACAAGCAGCTAATTTATTCATTTGATATGTGTAACCTAGATGTGGCTTCCCAGCAGGTGAATTGTGACCTTGAAAGTGTTTGTAGTGTGGCTGCTTCACATAATTTGAAGTTGAATATAGGCAAATGCAAGTTTTTGATTTTTTCCAATGATCGTCGGTATGGTATGGTGAAGAACAATCTGCAATTGTGCATTTACGGCCAGCCTCTCACATTGTGTGACACCGTGAAGAACCTTGGTGTGACTTTTGATAGTGGGCTTGATTTTTCCAGTCATGTAGCCGGTATTTTGAAGGCAGCATTCCACCGGCTGAGAGTTGGTTATGGGTGTCGTCGCTTTTTGACATTCAATGTGAGGAAATGTTTAGCTGAGTCCTTGATTATTTCTTTGTTTGATTATTGTGATATTGTTTATGGATCGTGCATCAACTCTTATGTGAGATACCGTATTCAGCTTGTTCAGAACTGGTGCTGCCGCTTCATTTTCGGGTTGAGGAAATATGATCACGTTTCTCAGAAGATTCGTGAGTTGGGTTGGTTGAGGATGGATGAAAGAAGGGCCCTACATTTTCGCTGTTTCGTTTATAAACTGCTTAAGACCCAGTATTGTGTTGCTCTTCATGGGAGGCTCATTCCGAGGAGTTCGGTGCATTCAGTCAACATCAGACGCTCCTTTTCTTTCACGGTTCCTGTACATCGTACTGCTAAATTTCAGAGGTGTTTCTCTTACAATGCGGTAAAGTTTTTAAATAGTGTAGATAGTAGCGTTTTCAGCCTCAGCTATTCGCAGTTCAGAAGTCAGATGGTTGTCTCTCTCACGAATAATTAATTACAGTATTTTTTTTCCTCTTTATTGTTAGGTATCATGTAACTTATTTTTTTTTTGTGATATTTATCTCAATGTGTACTCATGTAAAGACAGCCAAACGGGGTTGAGTGTAAGAATAGTCTTATGACTAAACTCCGCCTCGGCATGGTTAGTCTAACATCCCATTATGTCATGTAATTTTGTACATGTTGCATAAAATAAAGTCGATTTATTATTATTATTATTATTATTATAAGATCAGAAAGAGAAATTCGTAAACCAGATAGATATGGAGATTATGTATCACATTAAAATTTATTGTATTATAAATTAATTACAAAATTTGGAGGATTATTGTATTATATTGGAAATTGTAATTTTATATAAATTGTACAGCCTAGAAATTGTATAGATTTAGTGAGGGGAGAAACTGTTATGTTTGATAGTATTCTATGATTGTGATATTGACAATTGATATTATAACCTAGAATAAGAAAGACAGAATTCATAATTCACTGTTGAGAATTTCATGCGTGTACATTACGTTCATGATTAATAAAGGGGTTATAAAAGAAGTGTGCTTCTATTCATATAAAAATACATACACATAATAAAAATACGAAATTATTGCAATATACATTCAAAAGTGCTACCGAATCAACAGATAGTAACCGAACGGTTTACTTTTATAGAGCGATTGTCTTTAGCATTGTTTCTCTGAACATGAAGTTCTTGAACTTCTGCAAACATTACCTAAAAAAGCGATTGCGGACCGGACAAGGTGTCGGCTTTGTTATTGAAAAGGTGTTCCTCAATTTTGTCGAAACCCTTATTGTTATATTTAATATTATATGAATATTTCTATACGCACCTAAGTGCGCAGCGTGTAGGAGGGATAAGAATCCGGCGCAAGCCGATAGCCGATGTATGAAGGGGAGATTCATTCGAGCATTGTACCGGTAAATGATACGATTGGCAGTAATTTTCATTTTGGTTCTACAATAAAGTGGTTTAAAGGAAGTGTTGCTTTTTGGTATTTCCTTTCAAAGTCCGAGGATTACATCGGACACAACACTTATGTTTTCTGTTGAATCTATCTGTAAGTACAGGTAAATATCCAAATCGTTGGAAATCCAGCTATATCACTCCAGTATACAGATCGGGTGACGTGAGTGATGAAATGAACTATAGTGACGAAGAGATCTTATATCCCAAAAATCCTTGATACGATCATAACAAATAAGATAACACCCATTCTCAGAAGAATTTTTATGAATGAGCAACATGGATCTATTTCTGGTAGATATGGTAGTAACGGCGAATCTATTATGTTTAATAGATATAATAATGACTGCAATGGAGGACAAACTGCAGATTTATGCAAGTTACATTGACTTCGCGAAGGCCTTTGATAGGGTTCCTCATTGGCTATTGACCATCACGCTCAGGGCAGTGGGAATGGGATCACCATTTTTCGATTGGATCTCCGATAGCCTAAAACAGAGAGTGCAATATAACCGAATTTCTGACGTTTGTTCTGAAGGTATTGATGTCAGTTCAGGCGTCCCGTAGAGTTCGTCGATATCGCAGCTTTTATTTTTATGTTTTATTAATGACATTAATTCTTCCATAACTTTCAGTTCATTCCTACTATTCGCGGATGATCTGAAAGTGTTACGTGTTGACAAAAACTTACAGGATTGTTTTCTGTTGGAGATGGAAATTGACAACATTGTTGAATGGTGTTCTAAAAATGACATGGAACTCAACATAAATAAATGTCAAACCATGAGATTTTATAGGAACACCGGTATTATTTGAATATTCGATAAATGGATCCCACCTGAAAGCGGTTAATGTGATGAGAGATCTCGGACTACTGCTGGACATTAAATTGAACTTTATTACTCATATTGAAAATGTGTCTGCTAGGGCTCTCAGGATGCTTAGTTTTTTTAAAAGAAATATGAAGCATTTCGGAGTTCCCACAATGAAAATTATGTACATTGCGCATGTAGGAAGCATTCTGGAATATTCCTGCGTAGTATGGTCACTTTATTATGCAGTTCATATTCAAACCATTCAGAGGGTACAAAATGAATTTTTGAAGTGGATAGCATATAAATGGGGCTTACCTCGCGAATCCATAAATTATGAAAATATTCGTGACAATTTGTCGCTCACTCTTCTCGAAACGAGACGGCGCAATTTAAGCATCATGCTGATTCATAAAATTAAGCATTATTTCATCGACTGCTCTTTTCTTCTGGAAAATGTTGGAATTTATGTTCCTCAGAAGAACCTTGGAGCATGGGATTTGTTCAGAATCAAGTTCTATAGAACAAATTATTTAATAAACAACCCACTTGAAAGAGCATTATATATTATAGATATATTAGTTTCAGTTTTTCGATTGAAACGGTTTTTTGGGGTGATTCATTAGTTGCTAGGCATTTTTGCTGTATTGTGTTCATTTGTTAAATTTTTTCGCAGAATTCCTGTTAAGTTTAAAATAAAATATATTTCATAACATTTTGTAAAATGGCACGACCGTTTATCATTGAATAAATGAATAAATAATATCAAGTGGGCACGACACATACAAGTAGAAGACTTCTGCAAACAACACTATGGCAACTGAAAGAAAAAAGTTATGCAGTTTTCAAAAAGTCACCTTAAACCAAAAGTTTCCTGATATTGTTTTCGATTCAAGAATTTCCTGGCAGTCCAACAAAAAAAAACTGAAATTGGATTGTATGACTATGAGAAGACTGAATATCATGAATGTTTAAGCATACAACACAAGAGGATCTGACGAGATAACATTACTCACCATCTTTAGAACACTCATTAGATCAAAATTGGATTATTTATTTATTCATATAATTATTGATGTATTTATTTATTTATTCATTTATTTATTCACGGGAAAGCCCCAAATATATGTAATTGCAATCTATTAACAACTCCAAACAGATAAAAACAACAAAATATTAACAACAACAGAATAATCACAAAAAACTAGAAGAAATGCCGCTCTCACTTCAAAAAGAAATGTTAGGCGCGGTACGCACTGGCCCGATACGATAAGCGATGCAACAACCCACTTCTCATCTTACACTATACACCGTTCACTCAAAATCATGCAAACCTAACGGAAGCAACTAACCTAGCACACTGTAGCGATCGCTACATCTTGGGAGTTCATTCACATAAATTACGAAGAGTCGAGGACCGAGGTGAGAACCTTGAGGAACTCCAGTACTAATACTTAAGGATGACGACAATTCACCCGAACAAGATACAAATTGTGAGCGACCAAAGAGGTAGGATGCAATGAGGCGAAGAGCATTACCTCTAACACCGTAGAACGCAAGCTTATCAAGTAATATATTATGAGAAACACAGTCAAATGCTTTTGACAGGTCGCAAAAGAGACGCAGAGACGACTTCCCCCTCTCCAGGCATCCAATAGAATAAGAAATCAGCTCATTTATTGCATCAGTGGTAGACCTATTCTTGCGAAAACCGAATTGATATGGCGAGAGCATATTTTATTTTTCAAGAAATGGAACGATTCTATTTAATAAGCATATCTTGATAGGTTTTGAAAAATGTTTGTGCTATGGAGATAGGTCTAAAATCGTTCGACACGTCCGATTTATCATGTCAGGAAGAGAGACGACGTTCAATCCACTATTCATTTCGTGAAATATAGGCTATCGCATGGCTTATCGTATGGCGCCAGTGCCTACCGCGCCTAACAGTACAGCAAGAAGCTTCGCACCATGCTCAACATCAGCTTGTCAATCGACATCCTACTTCTTACTATAATAATTAATTAATTATTATTATAAATGCGAAAGTTTGTGAGGATGTGAAGATGTTTGTTACCCTTTCACGAGAGAACTACCGAACGGATTCAGATGAAACTTCACATCAATGTAGTTCAACTATCTGAATAACATAATTTGTGAAAAATTTTTTAGCATTTCAGCATAATAAAACAACAACCATATATCAAGCGAATCAAAAAAATGCCTAGGTTTGGTAGCTATTTGGGAGATTCTATTATGTCGATACGTCGCGTAGTCGCGAATCACCCATGTTATTCTTACGGTGATTATGCTTGATTAACAATGGACGAAATCCAGCACAGCGAAAGTTTGAACGATAAAAATCGTACCTAACGAGAATAGAAGTGTTTAAAATATGTTGCATAATTTCTACATTCACATTCGACTTATGAAATTCGAAGGCAAAATTGAACCTATTTTATATATTTTCGTATGAATTTTGGTAGTTTCAATTTTGATTTTCAAGCATGTACTGAGTTACTTCGATTGTCATCTAGCATAAGCCGCTGTCTTGATAGTCGGCAAAGCGGCGAACCTGTGAAAATTTCGAAGTACAGCCAAGCCATTGTCAGCTGTGCCAACGAGAACTATTTGACATGATTATGCCAACTTGGGAACGACATTTTTCAGAAAAAAAATGAACAAGTTTTCTTCCATAAAGAGAAATTAGGAGAAATCACTATTTTGTAGGAAAATCGGTATACCTCGCCACAGTGTGTATGAAGTTTTTCAAAAAAAGTGACCGACTGAAGTTGGCACAATTCTGGCACAATATGTATATATAATTATCAATTGATGTGCGTTAAGTGCGCTTAAACTGCTGGACCATTTTGGAATCAATTAAAAGGTGAGAAAATATAAAAATACAAGTTTTTCCTCAGAAATAGAGGTGATAGATTATCATTGATTTTCGATGATCATCGATGATTGACAATTGCATTATTTATAACGTCATAACATCTACGCAAAGTTTGCACAAAATACTAATGTTATAAATTAATAATAAATAATTAATTAATGATAAACATCGATTTTTACGTTCGGTTATTGATGTCATTATCGGCTTCCGTGCGATCCTTTGTGAAAGAGACATTATGTCCTGTGTACCACTACCGCTAATGATTCTGCTCTTGAAGCGGTAATTTATAATTGATAAATAAATAATAAAAAAAATATCCTCTACTTAATACATATTACTGAGCATGTGGACAACCGCAGATAGTAAGTTTTATCATTAATTAGAAATATAACTCCACCACAATTATGCTGTCAATCAAAAAATAAAATGAACGTTCAAAATGCCTTCATGAACTAGTTTCATTCATTTAACTTCTAATAACGAAACAATATCTCGTGTTTGCATCATTGAAAATAAAATAAAATTACGAACTATCTCCAAAAATTCCAAAAGTCATTGAGTTTCGGGGATTGATTTCTAGGTTTAATGTATGGTAGAAAACTGCTCTTGTTGCCTATGTTTGTGCGCAAGCAAGGATTTTTTTCGTATCCACTGCCGGACAACACCTTTGCATAATGTTTCATTTTACAAGTCGAGAATAAGCGTTGAAGAAAAAGGTACTCATTCTATTTGTTGGAACATGATACATAAAACATCAATGACATCCTAACTGAGCGAAGGTCTTCATGGCCGAGGAACGTAAACAACATCTTGTAAAAATATTTCAACAAAAATATCTTGTAACATCCAATTATACAGCCCGAATATGATACTCAGAGCGGCTCGTTTTGAGGCGAACTTATAAGGAAATATTTCTGGGTCATTAAAATTCAGTTCGAATTCCACAACATGCATTGTTTCCTACTATTTCCTTCCAAGAAACCATTATTGGTGATTTATTCTTATTGTGAAAATTGAGAGCAGTTAACTGGTCCGAAGATGATGTCATGAACTGTATCTTTTCGAATCTGGACCGATCGGCGATTCACGCAATATATTCGGAGAAAAAAATGTAGACTTTGTTACGCAGGTATATTCAAGTCAACAGAATCATAGTTTTCGTAGTTATCCGTGCTCAGTTACACCTAAACCTTGAAAAAATAACGGTTTCAATATATAAGCTGAATAATGCTTACAACTACGTGCGACGCTATAATTGATTATTCAATTTCATATCTTTATGCTGATTTTTCTTTTATATTCTTCTATTGTTATCATGTAATACTGTGCAGCTGGTTCATGTTCAGTGGTTAGATGTAAGAATAGCCTTGGCTAAATCTCGGCACGTTCGTGGGTCAGTTCTGTGTTATTTGAAAAAAAATAAAGACCTTATTTATATATTTATTTATTTATTTATTTATTCATTTATTTATTTATTTATTCATTCATTTATTCATTTATTCATTTATTCATTTATTCATTTATTCATTTATTTATTTATTTATTTATTCATTTATTTATTTATTTAAAGACTAAATTCAATTCGCGCTTTCAAGAGGCGTTCTGGAAAATTTAATTCAAATCAACCGCAATTGATCCTCTAGCTCGTGTATTGGACTCTTCGTTACCTAGAATGACCGGGAACCCAAATTAAAAAGACCTTATATTTCCTGCTCAGGCATTCTCAAGTCAACTTAGAGTCGATGACATAGAATCTCAGTGCTTTGATAGCAGCTCGAATATCTGAGTGAATGGCTATTTCGCACTTCTAAGATTTCCTACCTCTTTCGATTGCTTATATTTTTGCTTAAAAACACTCATACAGGAGCCTAATGACAGTGCATACTTGGCTTTGGCCAAGATCTAAGATGTATCTGGATCTCAGGTATACCTCCTCACTGGATTCGTTACAGGACATTGCTGCCTCAGGAAGCATCACATGAGAATGAGTCTAGCAGAAAATGCAATGCATATTCTGTGGAAAGGAGGAAGAAACTTCGGATCACCTGGTGAGTGAATGCCCCGCCATTGCTTGATAATGATAGCCTTTCCAAATACTGGAGTTCATAAGAACTTTTGAAATAATCGCGAAAATAGTTCTGATGGGGGCACAAAAGACATTAAGATCGCAGTGCAATCGAATCCCCTTAAAATATAAAACCAATAATCTCATGAGTGGCACTCGAGGTGTTTTAATCTAGTATCTAGTCATATCATGCGGCATCAAATTCGCAAATAGTATATTATTTAACGAGCAGTAATGCAAGTCATAACTCAGGCAGATGAAGTTTGCAGCGCGAGCCGGAGGCGAGTGCTGTAGTTCATCAAGGGAGTTATGACCATTACTGCAAGTTGAATACTATACTTTATCCACAACTATAATAATATACATTCTTACTATCACACATCATTCTTGAAAATTTTAGATACACCTTTATATTTATTTGTTTTGTTATTCTGTACCTACTGTAGAACTAGCTGCTTGTCATATTTCTGGAAGTGTACCTACATAATATTTCATCCTCACTATCGGAGGTCTCTTTCAGAAAAACATTCACAACAATAATTAGGTGTCAACTAAATTTGAAAACGTCAGAATTATTCAAGTGACATTACTCCAATCGATAACAATAATGAGATGTTCGCTCTCTGTCAACCGGCTCGTACAGAAGCACAGAAGTAGCTTGAGATTCGGTTGTCAAATAATTCTATGAGTCTATTCTGATTAATCACAGGGAGTTATAGGCGGGAGTTATTATAACTCCCGCTGTTTGTTCATAGATACTATTAATTGCTCAAATGCAGTTGAATAATGAATACATTATTCAATAGAAGTGGATAAAGATATATTTGCAGGTACAGGGGATGATACAGAAAATGTTGATCATTAATAAATTAATCCAATTCTGCTTCTTCCTAGCCGTAACTTTGAACAAGCGTACAAAAACTCGAGAGATCATGGCAGCAGTTTTGTAGGTATTTCCTCATTTCTCATTTTTAGATTAAATTCAGTGAAAAAGGCAACGAAGAAATAATGAGTTTGTTACGTGAAAATAATTAAATAAAAAAAAGGAAGTATTTTTCAGATTTTCCAAACTTATCAGGCGTTACAAAGGTGACCAGCTAGCTCACTCAGGGTGGGTTTTGCTTCTTGAGCATGAATGAAATTAAATTAAAGGGGGCATCAGGTAATTTGAATGACTGGCCACCGTTTTGTAAAATTACCAAACTATTGATAAATGGAAAGCAGTTTTGAATCTGAGGTTTCTAATGAATATGAGAGGAAAAAAAAATATAAATACCAAAAAGTCTAATACTGAATATATTCGAAGAAACAATTAACTTCGATATTAATTTTTCCTGATCTATCTTAACCTATCTAATTTTATTAACTACTCTACGCCTATATAACCTACTTATTTATCTAACTCTATTAACTACCCTACTCCTATCTAAACCTACCTATATATCTAACTTTATCGATAATCCTATTCCTATATTAAATTTTCATCCTTCATTGAAAAAATATATACAACTTATATGTATATAAATATATACACAGGTCCCCTGTGGGGTACTTATCCACACTATTAATAGGGGTGAAGTTATCCCTTGACTCGATGTTCGTTTACTTCAAACTCCAATGATAAAGAGACTTTCACCACGTATTGAGTCCACCAACGTCAGATAAATGAATAGAGTACAAAAATACTAAATACAAAAACCCTAAAAAGCATATAAAACGATTAGAATACTCTTTCTGGAACACGGAAATTATATCTTACCCTTGAGGGTGTGTGGGTTGATGCGGGGTCACAGTAAATTCTAATAATAAATTCCTCGATTCTCGAGATTAGCCAGAGATCCAACCAAATATATAGATACTCTCTGCTTTCGATATATTAGGAATTCAAAGTGGAAGAAATCTATTAAATCCTCTAAAGAACTCTTGCGTGAATTGCTTGATATATTCTCTTCCTTGTTACCAGAATAATAAGTGAAAGATAATTCCGCGACGTCGTAATTGCAGGAAGAATATTCGTACAAAAAAAACTATGAACATATTAAAAACATAATTTGTTCGAAATCGGCTGCTCGCTTAAGGGGACATATACTGCTCGAACAAAATATATGTATAAACTACTCCGCCAAAAAATGAAATGAGAGTAACAAGTTATTTTTCTGTCAATTAGTATATTCCTGAAAATTTTTCTAAAGTTTTTTCTCCTAGTATCTAAAACAAAAAATAATTAGAACATTTTCGAAATTAATGAATGAAGGTTGTAGCTTGAAACTTGCGAACTAATTTGTTGAAGAAGAAAGAATAAAACAACACTTCGAACTTTCAAACTTTGAAACGTTTCGGATTCTATACCAGACTCCTTCGACAGACAAATTCTTGAATTCCTGAATTTTTCTAATTGAGTTTTGTTTCAGAGATTGGGAAAGAAAACTATAAGAACAATGCAGAGACTTCCCTTAAAATATTTCAAAGATATATAAGAACTTAGTAGTACCTCATCCTACTCGGCTACAATTACGAAATATACAGGGTGGCCATTTGAAAATGAAACAGAAGAGGTTACAGACGAAATAAATGTTTTCGATAGAAATGCTCGGACAGGTCGATTTCTGTTTCGAGGGGGACAACTTAAGATGTAGGTTACGGACGCATAGCGCTTCAACCCTTGCTACTACAACCCTCACCCCCAATTTTTGAATAGGGAAGATGGGGTGAGTGATACCTCATTTGAAAGGTATTTTTATACTCATTTCAGCACAGTAATTCTTTTTTCATTTTATGCATTAGTTCTCGAAATATTCTTAACTACACATTTGAAAATGAAGTGGTGTTTTCATGGCACTTGTAGTGTTTTTTTGTAAAAAATCGACATTTTGAGCTTCAAAACAACCATGACTGTGGCTTCCTTCCTCCAATCCACTGACATAGAAATCTTTAATCAAGATGTCGAACAAACAAAGCGTATTGCGAAGGAGCTCAATCTTGCTGAAACTCAATCTAAATTATCTTCGATATAATTTGCAGTATTTCCAATAACATGCGGTAACACTTGATCGATAAAAATCTCCAAAAAGTCCATATACGTACATATCTCAGATTACCAGGTAAGAAAATCAAATCATTAATGATGCCACAGAAATATTCCAGTCCCAATTCGTGAAACGATTTCCGACTTAATTATGAAGTGTTTTATCAGGCTTCAATAATGTTCTCATTTTGTTGATTATTGATTTCATATCCCAATTTTTGAATAGGGAAGATGGGGTGAGTGATACCTCATTTGAAAGGTTTTCTTATACTGATTTCAGCGCAGTAATTGTTTTTTCATTTTATGCATTAGTTCTCGAAATATTCATGCGTTAGTTAATTTTACCACTCAAATTAATTTTTTGCGAATAATTGACATTTCGTGCTTCCGAAACACCAAAATTTCCGTACTTGTATTTGAAATTGCAAAACATCTACCTCTGGGCAAATGAAGTCATACCGTACGTGTTAATACTATACTAGGGTCAGATGTTCGACTAGCTGTTTTATTCACTGAAATAATTCTGCAACTGTACGGTATCAAAACGATTTGAAGTATTGATCTAAGAAATAAGACTTTTCAAAGTAAAGTAAATTCAAATTCAAATTCAAATTTATTCATCATCAATAGAATACACTCAACTTCATTTTTATAATCACATTAGGTTAGAAGTCTCAGACCCCGCGCCCAACCTAGGCATTATGCCTGTCTTGTTCAGCGCAATACCCTGAAACCTCCAGAAGCTGTACAATATCTACGAAAGCAGCATCAATTGATGGAGTAAAGCGGTGGGAGTTGGTCATTCGGCGTGCTCCATGATTTGTTTTCTATTTTATCTCATAAAAAAAAGTTCCCTCTTTTCCGAGTTGATGGCTTATAATTTCATCTTTAGGATGTCGTAAAATATGTGTGAAAATCTGAGTATATATTTTCTAGTTTCTAGGTTGTATCTTTTTGAGGTTCTAATATACTCAACATGTTTTGGAAGTGCGTTAAAAAATTTCGGGCCAAAAAATAAGAAAGATCTTTGGGTGAGTGTTTTCCTAAAGAGCTGGGTGTCAAGATTCAACTGGGAAGTTGACCTGGTTAGTCTACTACAATTTCGTTGTTCCGCTGTTGGTAAAAGCGAACGTATTCTCTTCAAACATTGTTGTACGAAAATTAATTTAATATCCAACATTTCATTTTCTTGATAAAGTTTCTCAGTTGAGAAGAGCCGGTTTCTTTTTGTGATTATTTTAAGTAAAGTATTCTGGGTTGTCTGCAGGATGTTCAATGTTGTATTGAAGGCACTACCCCAAATTGTTACACAATAACTTAAGATTGATACAACCAGCGAGTTGAACACCATTATCATGTTCGGTCTTGATAATATTTCTCTCAAGGAATAAAATCTATGAAAGAGAGATCTCAAACGTTTGTTCATATGCGTTATGTGATCAGACCATCTGAAATGTTGATCTATAATGACGCCCAAATACTTTATAGATGAAACCTTCTCAACTTCAGGACATGTACAAAGATTTGTGCCATTGCAGTTTGTGTAATGTATAACCAGTTTTAGTTGATCAGGTTGGCCAGTGATTGTTGGGATGAATGCAATAAACTTGGTTTTCTCGATATTTAGAGTTAGCTTGTTTTGACATAACCATGTATGAACCCTTGTTAGATCATTTTCGGCAGTATTTTTGATAGACTCCCATGTTTTCTCAACGTATATGAGTGCTGTGTCGTCAGCGTAGCACACTAGGCGTCCCTTCAAATCTGTTATATTCGTGATGTCGTTTATATAAACCAGAAAAAGCAGTGGTCCTAAGACTGTACCTTGCGGTACCCCCACTTGTATAGTAGAGTGAGCGCTAATCGCCTCGCCAATTTTAACTTTTTGTTTTCGATTTTTCAAATAATTTTTTACTAAGTCGAGGGGTAAGCCACGGACTCCATAATCTTCCAATTTGTCGATCAATATCTCGTGAGATACAGTATCGAACGCCGAGAAAGACTGCCGCGCACTTCATAGATACGTCCAAAGCTCCCAGAGCATGCTCAACAAAATCAGCAACCGCATCCTCAGCACTCAAGTTTTTCGTGAAACCGAACTGTCTATCGTTTAAGATCTTATGTTTAGTAAGAAAGTCAAGAAGCCGCTTTTTTATTACTTTTTCGAAAATTTTTGCAAGATTATTTATTACTGATATTGGTCTGTAGTTGTTTAGTTGATGGCGACTACCAGACCTGAAAACTGGTGTTACAATTGATTCCTTCCACTGCTCTGGAATTTGTCCAGTTTCTAAGCAACTGTTTATGATATGTGCCAACGGAGAAACAATGTGCGGATGAATATTTTTAATTGTTTCTACGGTTAAGTTATCTGTACCTGTGGTGCTTTTATTCTTCAATTCGGAGATAAGAGTAATTAATTCATTTTCTGTCACAGGTGTAAAAAACATTATTGATCGCGGACGCGTACCTGTATTGGTTTTTTTCTTTTGCTTCTGACTTTTCGGTATCCTTGCTGCCATGTTGGCCCCCAAATTAGCAAAAAACTGGTTAAAGATATTAACTTTATCGTGAACATCTGTTATCATTTCTCCGCTTTCATTCATTATTGTTGTCGTATTAGTCCTTCCGTTATCTTTCGATTTTCCGTTTGCTAGCTCATTAACGACATTCCAAACTTTCTCACATCTATTTCCCGATTCTCTTAGTTTACGTCGATAGTATTCATTTTTAGTTTCCTTCAGTAATATGTTTAATTTGTTTCTATATTTCTTGTATTCCTGTTCAGCGTCTGTTGAAGAATGTTTAATCAGTCGTTTTTTCATTTTATCTCTATGCTCTATCGACTTTACTAAGCCTATTGTGATCCAAGGTTTTATTTTCCTGGGATAGTTATTTTTTTCAGTTACGTATCGTGTTGATTCATTTAAGTATTTATTTAGTACATCTACAAATACGCGGTATGCAAACTCAGGATTTTTTGAAGCGAATACATTTTCCCATTTTTCATATTTCAAGAGATTTATCAATTTCACATAATCTATTCTCTTATATTTCTTATAAATTCTAGACTTTGAATTTTTTGAAAAATCCTCTGAAGAAGAAGACAAGAATATGAAAGGCGCAAAGTGGTCTGTCATACTAATTTGAAATATGACAGGATCGATCTTGATTTCACTTTTAAGTTTGTTATGTGATCTGACAAATATATGATCTATAATAGTTTCTGTCGACTTTGCTACTCGAGTAGGTTTATTGATGAAAGACTGAAACCAGGCCAAATTTAGGACATTTAGATAATCATTTGTTAGTTTAGAATCCTTCCTCGCTATATCAATATTTATATCCCCTATATATACCTCAATATCACACATTTGTAGGTTATTTAGATGTAAATCTAGATTAGTTATGAATGCTTTTGGATCAGTTGAAGGAGATCTATAATATGCAGTCAAACCAAATTTTAAGTTATTCATTTTAGTAGAGCAAGTTAATCTCAAAAAATTTGTTTCATTTATACAAAAAATCTCAACATCGCTTGAAATATCCTCTTTTATGTAAATCATGCACCCATCGCATTTATTGATTTGTGATTCATTATAATATAAACAATAATAGGGAATTTTGAAATCATTCATATTCGTGATGTTACCAGTCTCCGATAAAACAACCACATCAATAAAATTTTTGAATTTTTCAATATGTACCAACAACTCATCAAAGTTTCAACGAAGGCTTCTTATATTGAAATGAACAACTCCCACGCCACAACTGTTTCTCATCTCAAACTCGAAGTTCTCGAAACTATCACATATTTTTGTATCGATATCATCATTCTCGTCCACAACATTCAAAAAATCTATCATGACCACCTCTGAAACACTCCGAAAACCCCAAGAAGAACTCAAGCTTACATAGTTACATACAAAAAAAATCGATAATTATTTCTGGTTAAAGAATTACATACTACAAAAAAAAATATCAGAAAAATCCGCTCATCAGTGAAAGCAAAAAAGCGAAAACAAAGGACACATTGTGTTGATTTGTGATGTTCAAAACTCACGGCATAACATTCATGACGTCTGCAAATTGTTTCCTATTTGTTATTTTGAAAATTTTTTTTATTCAAGTTGATGTAAATTTTTCCATTCAGACTCCATACATTTTTCAGTCCAAATTTGTTTATCAGTGAATTCATTTGTTCTAGTCGTTGTTCCGTTAAGTCTTCTCTCAGAACTAAACCTGTTCCTTTGAGCAGTTTCTTCTTTCCATAAATTTTCTCCTTAGTTCCCGAATTTGAGAGTCTCAGAAAAATGCCTCTTGCTCTTCCAGTCTCTCTTTTGTCAATTCGGTAGCATTCCAAAATATTTTCATCGGAAAGTTTTAGTGACATCTTTGTATTTATAATATTTTTTAGTTCATCTCTAATTACCTCATTTGGTCTTTCTTTCATGTTGAATACTCGCAGATTACACGATCTGCTGGCTTGATCTAAATTGTCTACCTTCTCCTGGATCTTTATGTTTTCACTTCTAACATGTTCATACTCTTCTTCTATTTGTTTAAGTCTATTTTCCATCCTTTAGCTCAATCTTCTTCTTAATTCTTTTATCTTTTATCATAAAAGATTTAAGAAGACGTATAGTGAACGAATGTCGTCAAATCACTCCAGAAATGCTGCAAAATGTGCGCCATCGTTTCGAACAAAACTTATTTCATTGGAAATATGGAAGCTAATGGTGAACAATTTGAATATTTAATTAATTGATGTGAGTTTTTGATAAATTATTTACTTTACTTTGAAAAGTCTTATTTCTTAGATCAATACTTCAAATCGTTTTGATACCGTACAGTTGCAGAATTATTTCAGTGAATAAAACAGCTAGTCGAACATCTGACCCTAGTATAGCATTAACACGTACGGTATGACTTCATTTGCCCAGTGGTAGATGTTTTGCAATTTCAAATACAAGTACGGAAATTTTGGTGTTTCGGAAGCACGAAATGTCAAATTCATCAGAATGAAGTAACAAGAATCTGGTACCGTTCGAAGTTTTCAGCATTGTCGGGAAAAAATTAAAACTGTTTTGGATTTATTGCAGAAACCCATATATTTCATGTAAGCGAAGGGATCCTGAACAACCATATCTGCTTCATAACATAGAAAGAAGTTTCGTGAGCTGTACTGAAACTTTCGATGAATTTTTGCCCTCATCTCGAAAAGTGGTTACGTGATCTCCGGCTCACAAGATTCGATATGTATAGAATATGTTATATAAAAATTGGATACACTAGGAGCTTTGCCGAAAGTTTCGAATATAACACGATGATTCCATTTCAATACACTTTCTTTTTAAACTCTTCGAGGACTGCCTCGGATCTCGACATCCAGGACTACCGCCCCCTCACAATTTCCACTCGTGATCAACAGGCATGTCAAACTTGCCTGGAAGTTGGGAAATGCCAATCCGGAGAAGAATCTCCGATTTCTCCCTGCAGTAACATTGTTCACACATTTTCCCACCAGATCCAATTTTCTTATAGTGCACCATATTGTATGGATATATTTCGTGGAGTATATTTTATCAAGTGCGAGGTGATTTCGTTACTCTATGTTCACGAATAAAGGTAATTTCCGAGAAACTCTCGTATAGAAGGAGATGGAAGAATGAAACGTGGATGCACCTCAGCGGATTTTGTCTCTTCCACTCCAGTGATATTCACAATTCAAAGTACAATAAATTCCAATTATTTCAAGGAAATCAGGAATGAACAGAGTTCGAACATCAGGTACCCTATTTCTGATTTATTGATAATCATATCCAATATCTTTCGATGTGTTCATCATATCTTCAACCTCCTCAAGTCAAGAAAAATAAAGATATGCTGCTCTGACAAAATGAATAAAAAAGTTTTTCCCACTTTCCACAGTGAAAACATGAAGCCCAAGGATTTATACATACAGGGTGTTTCAAAAAAGGTGACCCCCCTCTAGGATAGATAGAAAACAGAAAAGTATTAAGGGTTTGTTCAGTAAAAAATTTTCGTGACGCCATCCGTAATCAATATACAGGGCGTTGAAACAGAAAAAAATATACACATTTTTTACTATTTTGTCGAAAATACTGGCTACATTGTAATGAAATTTTATACGAATATGTTTTGGAAGCTGGAAGCTTGATGTCTGAACCTCATTGAGGGCGCTAGTTACACGGTTCGTACCAAGTTGTTTTGAACATAACTTTTTTTATATTAGATTTATTGAGCTACATTTTGAGCGATATTAAACATCATTCAATTTTACTCCAAAGTTGTACCATTGATGAAAATCGATAATAAGCACCCTTTTGATTTGATAATTATGAAGTTATAATCGATGCTGGTATAAAGTAATAATGAATGTATTATTTGAACGAAAAAAATCACAAGAAAATAATGTTCGAATTGTCCTCCGTTTTCAAGAAGACACAATTCTATCCTTTTTTCTAAGAAATCCATTAATTTTCTTAACGGTTGGGAGTCAGCCGTGAGGTCATTGAAGTGACGATGTATTCTGTCCTTTAATTCTTGAGGTTAATTTACTTCTAATGCATAAATGTTTTCTTCAAGGTACGACCAAACTGTTTAATCCAAGGGATTGAAATCTAATGACCGAGGAGGCCAAAGAATCGGAGCTTCCGCACCTCTACCAACTCATCGATTCCAAAAATGGTCACTCAACCGATCACGACACCTTCTATCAATGTGAGGTTGACCTTCATCGTGCATACTAATTAATAATAAAAATAATCAATGACTTTATCAATACTTTATACCAGCATAGATTATGACTTCATAATTTCCACATCAAAATATTTCGAAAACGGTATCGAGTTTCTTCAGGAGTACCTTTTTGGTGTAAAATTGAATATTTAATATCGCTCAAAATTTAGCTTAAAAAATATAAAAAAAATTGTTCAAACCAACTCGGTACGAGCCGTGTAACCAGAGCCCTCTAAGAAAGTCAGACATCAAAACACATTCATTAGATGCATCAGCTTCCAAAACATATTCGAATAAAATTTCATTACAATATTGCCAGTATTTTCGGCAAAATCGTAAAAAATGTGAATATTTTCTTATTTGTCATGTTGAATACGGATGGCTTTACGAAAAATCTTTACTGAACAAACCCCTATTATTTTTCAGTTTTCCATGTATCCTGGCGAGATGGTCACCTTTTTTTGAAACACCATGTATATTTAAATCGTTCTTTGTTGCTTCTCATGCAGTAGCGGTAATCCGTACATCAGAAGATCAAATACGTACAGATTTGATTTGGCAGATCCAGATCTGATGAACAAGAATAACTAATACTAGGTATACCGCATAAGCGAATCTTCATATCGAATTCTAGGTAAGAAACCCGTGGCTTATGAACCGTAATGTACTAAACTCGATTAAGGCTTGAACTGGCAGAAAATTTGCAATTACCGCGTTCACCGAATGTAACAGTTGTGGAACTGTTGCGGAAACGTCCGGTGGCACATACGCTTCAAACTCAACACGTTCTGGACAAGCGGGCATTTTGTAGTCCAGTAAACGAAGGTCTGAAATCACTTTTTTTTTGCGGATAGAGCTGCTTTTTTGATATAATGATTATCCGTAGAGTAGGAACTCATGGTCAAAAATTCAAGTTCCCAACCTTGGAAAATTCGTGAAAATATCGAAAAAATTACGTTTTCTCGGAAACTAGAATGTTTATCGAAAAAAGTTTCAAACAAAAGTTGTAGGTGGGAAAATTCTAGTACACATGATGGCTTTTCGCATTTATATTGACTAATTAGAAATGCATTTCTGTAAGGGAGCAGGTAGTTTTACCATTCCCATTTTATTACGTTCATGTTTGTAAACAAAAATAACAAATACAGCCGTGGATGAGCCATATCCCGGACTCTCAAATTGTTTTGAGTGCAAGAGAATACGTTGGAAGAAATAATCATTTTTGTAGTTGCATTTTGCGTTTTGTATGCATTCAATTCGGCTATATCTGATTTATCTTGCTTTTTTTTTATCGAAAGGTTGAAATTTGCGAAATACGGACCGAACCTTGAAAGGGATTAAATGGAGTGTGGATTTATTCGATCAGCGTAGATTGAAAATTTTGTAGAGCTTCCTAATCGATTGCTTCCCAGAAATACTGTTGAAACTGAAATTACTTTAATTGGAAATGTGAAATGAGTGAGAAACGTTTGGTTTTCCTTCTAAACAGAAGATCGACCCCCCATTCAAACTGTAGTATGAAAGTATGAAACTTAGCATAGCGATTAAAGATTAGAGAATCGCTTTTGCAATCATTGTAATATTTCGTACATCTCCTCGAGAGAAACTCGGAACTTCCATCAGGATGATCCAGAGATCGATTGTTTCCAACTCGAATAATCATTAGCTAATATTTGACGAACGACTAGTTTTTTCGATCGAAATCGATCAAAAAACTTCGCTGCACTAACTAAGCAATACTCAAAACTTTTTTGGCTTTCAAAAAGTTCTTCGAAGTTTGATATTCACAAGAGTCAAAAAAAGAGAAGGATTGTTTTTTGTCACACTTGAAAATATTTTGTCAAAACACATTAAGCGCTCTTTTGAAGTGTTTCTTAAATTAGGTAATATTATCAATATTTCTAACTTTAAACATTATAATAGCTAATCGAAGATTCTGTATTTCGGATTATTCCCCATTCGTCTATTGGTTGTGTAGGTCCGCAGATGGTACTCAGTTCGATCTTTCGTTAAGTCGAAAAATATTGCATTGACTCTTTCTATTTCGAAATAGAAGTGTCAATAATGAGTCTCTTTGATCATGCTTAGAGTTGAAGGTTTCCCGGTTATCAAAATGTCAATTTATAAAATCAAAGTGAGATTATTGACGAAAATGCATATCGAAATTATCTCACTTTCACATCGTTCTTATGATACTGCAAGTAGCATTATATAATATTCAAATCTAATATGAAGGACTAGGGTCCAAACAAAAATAAAAATCCTGTCGAAGAAAATGATAAGGTTTATATCACAATAGGTATATCACATTCAATTTAGGTAGCATATTTTTTCTATAGTAATGTAGAATGTTAATCTTTATCCGGTGCTACAGGAATAATGACGATTTCGGTAAATTTAGGAGGAGATTGAATTCCTTCAAATATAAAAATACATTACATCATCAAGGAGTTGAACAACTCAAACTTCTACAAAGTTAGCGATATTCTCACATCAAAATCATTATCCGACCTTTTTTTAACCTTCAGACAGGCGCACCTAATCTGTCAGATTAAGTGCATGTTTTTTTCTAGTTTCTCATGGCGGTGTTTGTCGCTCAGGGGTGGGACTTTCTGTAGCTTCTTGATTTTATATCGCGATAATGTATGTGCAATATCAACCTCCTCAGAGCCTTGATGTGAGTTAAAAAGAGTGCAATAATGTCCTTGATCGATTGCGCTCGATGACGTAAGTACCATCGAGTTTGATTTTTTCAGTATTTCTGGATAAAAAAGTCGTGTGCTCGCACTCCCAACCCCCGAACAAAAGAGAAAGTAAAGATATATTTCGTATTCATTGTTATTCTTGATATAATCTGTCAGTTGAAATGAGCCCGCTTGAGTCTTCAAGTATTTTTTTCAGGGTATAATGGCTTCAAACTCAAGAAGATGCAAGTAAATCAAAATCAACATATGTTTCACATGCATATTTTCGGGAAATATTTTAGAAATTACAGTAGAATATACGAATATAAATATAAACTTCACTAGAGAAAGGAATGCTAAACCGACTGATATCGTACAATATAAAACTTCCATTGTTCTAGTTTACCTGGCAGCGGTTATCAGGAGTAATATACACTTGTTTTTGTTTCATATATAATCACAATTACGTTTTGTTTCTATACAAATATCCTTGTTTCATTGAAATCCGCAGAATTTATCTTTCTTTTGTTTCTACCTTCAATTTTTATTTATGTTTTGAAATTTTTTCTATATATTATGTGTATTTGAATAATAAAACTATTTTTCAACGACCTACTCATTCTCAAGCAAATTCTTGTCATTGAAATATGAATTTCCCGACTTAATCTCACAGATGAGTTGCGACCGAAACTGTTGGGATTAGGGTTGCGCCTGACCGAAGGTTAATCAATCCGTTGAAATATTTATATCCATTTGCATTAGGTTTTTATGCAGAATCGATTCATTTTTGTTACTGCCAACTTTCGCTTCGCATGTCGTCCCTTCAATGAAGAACTTCAAGTTTAAAACTGCTCAGTTCAGAGCAGAACTTTTTTTTGGATTTTTCCAAGAATTACTATTTTTTATTCATTACAGTGTTAAGCTTGGTAAAAATAAAAAAAAAATTTCACCTTGTTTAATGAGCTTCTTGGACTCACTTTTATCTATATTAAAAAAAAAAAATAGATTGAACTTTCATGATTGTAGAGCTTGTATGAGTCTTGTAGCAACTGAGAACGCCATTACATAAATGCACCTCTAATTAGTCAATATAAACACCACGAGAATGCAAAAAGCCATCACGTGTACTAGAATTTTCCACTTTACAACTTTTGTTTGAACCTTTTTTCGATAAACCTTCTAGTTTCTGAGAAAAAGTAATTTTTTCGACATTTTCACGAATTTTCCAAGGTTCCTGAAAATTTGGGAACCTGCATTTTTGACCCTGAGTTCCTACTCTAGTGACAATCAGTATATCAAAAATGCAGCTCCTTCCCGAAAAAAGTGATTTCAGACCTTCGTTTACTGTTTACTGGACTATTGGGAGCGCTTTCAATTTATGCTAGGTAGCGGTAGCGTTCGGTGAACGCGACCATTGACAAATTTTCTACTTTTACCAGTCTTAATCGAATACGTTACATACGCACATACTCGGAAGTTGTGTAAAATCTTTCACATAGATCAAAATGCGAAGCCGGAAGGAAAAGTGACAACACATGACAACCCTATGTAAGTAAATTTCCAATAACGATTCAATCCGAACTTGGATATCTGAATTTTTCAGATATTTTAAACTTTCGAAAAAAAATTAAACTTCATTCGGGGCGGAAGTGAATTTTCATGGCTAGCCTTGAATTAGAAAGGCTCGCTTTGAAAATGATATGATCAAATAATGAAACATTACGTACTAGGTTGCATACATGTTTGCGATATGAAAATTTATTCGAAAATGTAGACAGAAACGTCGGCAAAGTAGTATATACAATTTAGAAGACAACAATCTCACATTCTATTCACATTTCCGAAAAATTTTCACATAATGTACTATTATTAAAATATTATTCACTTACTGCCAGATAAATGATCGGTTCATCGATAAAAAAATTCTACAATATGAAAGGATTACGTCAGTCAATGAACATTTCATGAAAAATTACTTTTTTCTGATGAATAATATTTAAATTTACAAGGCCATTCTTCCAGCACAGTCCGTCTTCCATTTCAAATTCAACACATTGTGAATTTTTTTATTTTTCACAGCTCCTCAATAATCTCATTCCCACAGACATGTATGGTATATTATGAATAATATCGGGTGCAATAATGGGCTAAATAATGTGCCATTCTTGATAAGCAGGTATTTGTTTCAAATGAATAAAGGAAAGCAATATAAAAATTCTCTTTTTTGATTTTCGTTTTCATAATTAAAAAACCCAATTGTTGGGGTACATCCATGATAATGCTTATCATGTGTTGTATTCAAAATCTGAACTATGACAGATTCGAAATAGGTTATCAAAATGAATCTTTGGAGCAAGAGAAGAATCAAACCTTAACTAATACCTAATGAGAAGTACGTACAGTCTTCTCTCCTCATCATTTTTATAACGCACCTGTTAAAATTTATATATTTCTTGTTTATGAAGAAATTGTTGTTGACCTGCCCCCAACCATGAGTGACCGCAGAATTTTTTCTCAGGGGGGCAAAATAGATATTTGATGAGGCGCAGGCGACATCAGTACTTCGTTTTGCTGAAAAACAATAGGTGGATCCAAATCTAAGGAGGGGGGTGGGTGCACAGCCATCTCTGCGGGCGCCCATGCTGGCAACAAATCTCATTTGAGTTGAGCATATCGCGATCTATATATAGGTACTCAAATTTCACGATACGATAATGGATGCAAATTATACATATATAATAAATGTAGAATTTCTTCATACGGTAAGCTCTGAAAATCGAAAATGATTCACTGGCGTGTCGAAGATATTCATCAGCTCCTACGTTAGTGACCTCTTTTCACACAACCATCATTCACAAATGGAATTCATTCTAATCTTAGTCTGGAGAGTAACGAACTACGTTTCAGATTGAACTGCGCCCACTCCTTTCATTATTTCCAGCCATAAGTCTGCAATTCCGTTAATTGATCTTTCATTGCGAGCTTGTACACGGTCGTAAATCCAACCTACATTCCGCCATTTTGCAGAAATCGAACATGTACAGAGACCGTGTCAATTTATGGCTTTGAAAAGCGTCAACCAGCGTCCGTTTGATATGAACGGGCGTTTCCGTGAACGTGTTCCAATCTCAAATACAAGAATAAAGACGAAGTTATTGCTTCAATCAACTTAAAAAAAGATTCACCCTCAAGAAATTCAGAGAGATTCATCTTCTTAGTTCCGAAGATATCCCTTTAGTGGGGAATTAATATTGAATTCAACATGACGTGAACTTCTTTAATAGAAAGAATATCGTATTGATACTCAACTTCTCTTTGTTTATACCTTATAATCATCACAGTGAATATCCACATAATGTACCTATATTCGTAAATATCAATATCACACTCAATACTTGTGATTAAAAGGACGAAAATATCAAATTTGTCACTGATACTGATACTTATTATATTCGAAGGTGGGACTATTTTGCCTTTTCGGTAAAATTTTCAAGATTTTCATAAATAGGTAGGTACAGGGTGATTCACTTATCTTGGTAACCCTAATTTTCTCGAAAACGTCCGAATATTTTTTCATTCTGTGAATGGCGTTTTAAACAAGTCAATGTCGACTTGAGATGCGCATGAAAATCTGCGGAATAAATAATCAATCAAAAATTTTTCATGTCATTCGAAAGATAATTTCATTCCAAATTTTTTTTCGAATACAATTTTTATCGATTCCTAATCGTTAGCGATTTGCAGCGTGTTTTATGTTGATTCTGATCCATTTATTTTTTCTATATTGTGGTAGTATGCCTTTATTTTGAGACATAGATGTGATTTTGTGTTTTGAATTCAAGAAGGCTAGTTTTCTGGTCAATGTGCTCCTTCAAATAAGATGAAATATGTGGCTACAGCAAGATGGGGCTTCATGCCACCACGCAGCCATTTTCAAGAGATATTTAGATCAAGAATTCGAAAAGAAATGGATTGAAACCAATGGAACCATCAGATATCGCCAGACCTAACGCTCATGGATTACTTTCTGAGGGGTCCCCTTGAATATATGGTATACCAAACTGATTCTAATAACTTGGACTATTTGAAAATGAAGATAAGGAACTCATGTGCCCAAGTGGACCCTTATATTTTGACCAAAGTAATGAAATAATTTATGTATGGATCATAATGGCTGGTATATAGAACATATGATTCTAAATTTCTCGTTTGTTATTGAAAAAAATGTTTATTATTATAAGATATAATATTTAATGAATAAAATAAGAGAAAAATAGTTATAGAGCCTCCGTCATTTTACGGAACATCATCAAATTTAGGTCATCTAGCCATTATGATCCATACACAAGTTAAAACATCTCCATATTTCGTCATGAGTCACTTTGGACAAAATATACGGGGCCATTCATTTTCGAATTCTTAATCTCAATATCTCTTCACAATAGCAGCGTTGTGACATGGAGCTCCATCTTGGTGTATCCACATATTTGATCTTATTTAAAGGGGCAAATTGTTTAGAAAACTTGCCTCCTTGAATTCGAGGCATAAAATCATATCTATGTCTCCAAATCAAGGCATACTACCACAATACAGAAAAAAATAAATGGAATAGAATCAACATATAACACGCTGCAGATCGCTGACGGTAAGAAATGGACAAAAATTGTATTCGAAAAAAAAGTTCAAAATGAAATTATCTTTCGAATGACATGATAAAAATGGTATGTCCCTGGAGAAAAAATTTTTGATAGCGCCGCGACGCCTGGCGTCTTTATTCATTCCGCAGATTTTTATGCGCACCTCAAGTCGATATTAACTTGTTCAAAACGCCATTCACAGAATGAAAAAATATTAGAGCGTTCTCAAGAAAATTGGGGTTACCAAGATAAATGAATCACCCTGTACATATTAAATTTTTCCACTTGCCAAGCCAAATTACATATTGTAAACAAAGTTTCGATTATCATATATATTTTTATTCCTCGAGTTCAAAAATGTTTTATAATTGCAGACAGATATGAACTGAAGTAGTCTTCGCTGCTATGAAATAGCAACTCTTATTCTGGCCATAAATCAATAATTTCATAAACGTTATGACAAATAACCATCCATTTCGAAATTGTACTTGTTTTATATTTCAGCTGGTATAATTTACGAGTCAACCCTAATTGAAAATTATACCCTTGGTCAGTGTAGCACCATGTGATGTTTTATAGCTCTAGAACTCCGTTAATAGAAATCGAATAATGAAATGGTGCTGTTTCATCAGGTTTCATTATTAGTATTGAACATTTTTTCCTAGGTGATATGGATTTTAATAATCACAGAGTATCTATGTAAATTAAATTGACTGTTTGGAAAGAAATAGTTCAGAAAGAGAACAACTTTTGATAAAAAGCTAACTTGTATTTTATTTCATATTTCGAGAAAATTCTTTTGAAGTAACAGAATTGTTCTGAAGTAACTGAGAATCGAAAAGAGGAAAAAATTTATTTAACAATGCACAGGTGTATATAAATTTATGAAAGATTTCTTTGAAAAATGTGAGAATCAATACTCTGCATTTCTCTCTCCCAGTCTCTGGACCAAAAATCAATCAGAACAATTTTTAAATACCTCATAGAAAAAATACCACTTTGTAAAACTTGTGCCAAATTGATCAAAGGCCAAATCCATTCAAGAACTTGTTGCGTTACAATAAAAAAAAATGACAATTTAAACTTTCAAAGATTGTACCTAGCATATTCTATTTATGAAAGTCTTCAGAATCGTGAAAATTCTCCGATACATAGTATGTCAAAAAACAAAGAAATATTTCATTTTTCTTGAACAATTAGGAACATATGCTTGGCAAAGAATTTTATTCTAAATTTTGTATATGCAGGAAAACTACAACCATTGAAAATTAACTGTAAATTTACATGTTGTTTCATTTGATATAGTTGATAAAAAAGTCTTTTTTATTGCAGAAATTCTTGAGAAATCTCATAGATGCAATAAAGAAAAACCATTCAGAATTTTTTTTGAAGATTGTATTATTAATTAAGAAACCTACCAAAAATCTTAGATTCGCAGGTGAGTTATATACAGAGATATATTTATTTTCCTTCGATTGATAGAGCAGAGATTAGTGCAACAGGGAACTATACAATTTTGAATATAATACAAGTGCAAGAGTTCAGGGAAGAACCTCAATAGAAAAACAACCTGCCCTCCCTATTTGAAAAACAAATTAACTAAAAGTATTTCATATCGCACGATCTTGAAGAGTATCTAGGTGACCTTGAAGGTCATCTGCAGGTGATTCTTTTATGGACAAAGAAAAACAGAATCTACCCGAAATTCTTAATAGGTAATAAAAAAGACAAAAACATACAAAAAATTATTTAAAATAAATTAAACTTTTTCTGAATTAACCACCTATTTCAGAAATGCATTCGTTACTTAATGAATAGCATCGAAACCACCTTGAAATTGATAAATGGGACAACGATTTCCAAGATGTTTTATTTTTCCCCATCCTCCGCACACTCAGCGCTCTTAACCGAATTTCATCTGAAAAACATGCTGTTACAACGTTCATGACCTGTTCTCATACGATTTAGAACAGACCATATTCGCCTAGGAAGCTCAAATCCAGGAACTCTAATGAAAGGATCAGTAATTAGATCTTTGTTGCAAAATTGCATGCATTCCATTCAGATTTCCATTTTTTTTTTATTTAATGGGAGAATACGAGAAATGAAAATAATTCAAAGTTGTTATCTCTCTGCGAATGTGGTAACCAAGGAGTATGTGAGGTTATGATAGTAGGACCAATGATAATCCTAATAGAAAAATTTTGTTGATCACCAGTTATTTTTTCGAGCACTGCTCAACCAAACAGTGAGTTAGTTGCATTTAACGTGACCGCGAAGAGCGAATGAGAAAAGTAGGTCAAAACGGTGGAAAGAGTTTCTCTGAAATATCGTCCTTTGTTAATGATAAAAAGTGCATTTCTGCTTACGAGTCCACAAAATCTCGAGTTTCTGTTTATGTCCTTCGAATCGACTTTTCACTAACCAATAGTACAAGGTGGGCAAAATGCGTTGTCTACTGGAAGTATCTCGAGAACTACAGCAGCTAGTAGAAAACGATTGACACATTCTCGATCTTTTTCTGAATAAGAAAAAGAACCCATTTTCCGTTTTCGAGTTATGAACGAAAATTGAGAAATTATCATTTTAAATTATGCTGAAATACTCTATTGTTTCAACTGCTACTGATTGTTTCATTTTACAAGCACATTCAACATTCAAATATAATATAATATTTGCAAGATGTGACAAAGATATTTGATCCTCTAGATGTAAACTATTTTAATTGAAAGTTTTTTCATCGTGATGGAAATTTTCTGCTGATTTAAAAAATGTATCAAACTAAAATTATTCGAAAATTTAAGCCTTTGATGTATTATTTGAGAATGAATATTTAAATCCTGGATTTTCAAGGTTTGATTTACGATAGAGAATGAGTGCACTATTTATAGATTTCGTACAATACCTGCCATAGTTATCATTCAATTCATTCTACGCTACCACAGTCGAAGATAATTTTAATTTTTCGATGAGTAAAAAGACTTTGTTGGATAACCAGGAAATTTATTAATGTTTATCACTCCAATCCTCGAATAATGTCTTAAACTCATTAGATATGTGATTATCATAAGATAACAATTATTCAGAGGGATATCACAAATCATTGTTTTAAAATAATCGAACATAAACATCCGTGAGACTCACATTCTGTTTGTTCAGGACTGAAACGAGAAAATCTTGTGATTTCCCTTCAAAAAGGAATGAGTTGAATAATTCTTTAAGCCCATACGAAAATTCACATACTTTTCAATTGGGAAAACGGATTTCTGCGTTTTCCCTTGACATATTTGGGACACAAACATAACTCGATTTCAGTCCCGAACTCATTTCTGTTAGATTCAACGGCGATAAATATGCATATATGATAAGGCGCGTGTTTTATTTTCAATTAAACTAATGGACAGTAGCCCAACTTCTGAAATTTTCAGAGCAAAACTAATTGAATTTAGCAACATGGATAAGCTCTCGACGTGGCTCGTATTCGGACACGCCAAAGGGGGATATTCGACTCGTGCTGCGGCTGTAAAAAAGAACGGAAGTGTTTTATAATGAATTCTTTCACCTATTTCCCTGTCTCATGTGAATTCACTAGTGTGTGCCGATTTCTGTCAGGGGCTATGACGTTCACGTCAGAATCTGGATGATGGAGGAACGTTCAATTAGGAAAATTGCATAGAATGGCATATTTTCCACTGCTTAGATACTTTGATGTTTTAGATTCAAATCGATATATACAGAGAAGGAGTAGATATTTGATATCTCTTTCCAGGTTATGACTGCAGCAGGGAAGATCATCAACAAATCTTTGTATCTACCCAAAAACTTCTTGATTCCCTCGAGTTAAAAAATGATTATTGACTAATTCACGGCAAGTATGCGAGATTAACCTATGAAGAGAATATCAACAACTTATAAATTTGAACGCCTAACTCTGAACTAGAAATATCCTCAGAAACTGCTGATACTTCATAGGGCGCTGATGCCAACAACACTTCGTAGGGCAGCGCTAGCCTTGGTTTTTTTTGGTGCTGAATATTGTTATCTTGTTAACTTGAACTGTATTTATTGAAAAACATGCCCAACTAAATTTATATATGAGAATTATCACTGATAATATCAAATTGGTTACCACTCCTCTTATATGTTTTACTTCCTTATATTCACAGAGGTAACAACTTTGAATATTTGTAATAATTTTAATTCCTTTCCAAATTATTTTTCCCATAATATCTCATTTTCCAGATAATAGGGTCCCCAGATTGAAGTAAAGTAGACCATTTCTGTCAAATTTTTTAATCAATAAAAATAGAAGGACAAGGAAATTGGGCAATCGCAAAGGAATACATGCAATTTCTTCAACAACTATCTTATTGCTGATCCTTTCATTAAAGTTCCTGGATTTGACCTTTCCAGGAGAATTTGGTCGGTTCTAAATTGTATTAGCACAGGTCATGGACGTTGTACCAGCATGCTCTTTACATGGAATTCGGTTGAGAGCACTATACTAGTTTTGAGAATAGGAACACAATATAGAAACCAACCACAGTAAAGAAACTTGGTTTCTATACTGTGTATAGAGATGGGGGAGATGTTAGATCTAGGTGGTTTCAAGGCTCAACATGAGGTGACGAATGCATTTCTGAAATGGCTCTTTAATTTGAAAACAATTAAATGATTTGTTGTCACCGGAATAATAGAAGAATAAAACTCTACTAGCTCATTGGAGAGAAAGAGAATAAAGCAAATATGAAAGTAAATAGTTATTTCTGATACAAGTGCAGAAGGCACAAAATTCAAAAACGAGCCATGAAGTGGCAAGTTTTTAATGAACGAGTGTTTGAATGAGCCTTTTGTACGAGTATCATACATTTATATCCTCTAATTTTTTGAATTTCTATCGAAATTAATGAAATATTTCCATAAATATCGTTGAGTGATTTTTGCCTTGGAAAATATTGATTGGCAGAATTGTTTTCTCTCCCTAAATTTGACAGTTAATAAATAAATCCGGGGCAGGAGGCCAACATACAATCAAAAAATATAACCATGAAAACAGTGCTAGAATGAAATATTCTCACATGATTTTGTACTACAAGATGTGGAAGAATGAACAGATTTGTTACAGAATTAGAGAAAATAAATTTCAAGCAATGTGAGTCCGCCTTCGAGGGTAAAGAACGGTTTATATCGATTTCCGGTAGAAGGCAAATGTAAGTATCATGGAAAAAATTTGAGGAAAAATTTGTAAAAAACATTTTTTGCATCTCAATTTTTTCACATAACCTCAACATTTATGTTTTTTATTTTCATTTAGTGAAAATAATTGTTTTTTCATGAAACTTTGCGAAAAGTAATCTTTTTATGTCCTTAACACTCTGACACTGAGTTGCAGCAATGTCCATTAAAATTTAATGCTGCCTTAACTCTCCCTTAAACGGAATATCCATAGACTATAGACGGTAGCCATGGATACTTCGTTTAATGGAGTATTAAGCGGGATTTAAATTTAATGGACGTTCCTGCAACTCAGGGTGAAATTATTCTATTCGAAATATTTATTCTTCACGTCATTTTGATGTAATATTGGAAAAAAGCAGACGTATCTTCAATCGACGTGAGAATTCACCTCAAAATATATGTTCATCATCATCATCAATGGCTCTACAACTCAAGGTGAGTCTTGGCCGCATTTACTATTCTTCTCCACTCTAGTCGATTTTGTACTGCTTGCCCCCATTGTGTTACTCCCAGTCTCAGCAAATCACTGGTCACTGCGTCTTTTCACCGTTTTCTTGGACGACCAACCGTTCTTCTACCCTCAGGCCTTTCCCAGAATGCTGTATTGAGGAGTCTTCCATCTTGTGACTTCATGACATGTCCTGCCCATCTTATGCGATTGGAGTTGATGTGTCGCACTATATTCTCGTTCCCATAGAGTTCCTGTAGTTCTTGATTCTTTCTTATTCTCCATTCTCCCGTTATTTCGTCTCTACAAGGCCCAAAAATAGCCCTCAGGATCTTCCGTTCCAGTACCAGCAATCTATCAGCCTCACGTTTATTCAGGAATGATAGTTCTGTAGATTTTTATTTTCGCTTCTCTTGAAATTAATTTTGATTTTAAAAGCGTCGCCAAGGAATAATATGCCCTCTTTCCGACCATAATTCTCGATTCCATGTCTCTTTCATTCTTGTTATCAGCTGTTATGACTGCTCCTAAATATTTAAATTCTTTTACTACTTCAAAATTGTAGTCATTTATAGCAACATTTTGACCGAAAAGTGATCTTGGGTTTTTTGTGATTACCATATATTTGGTCTTGTCTTCATTGATCCTGAGGCCTACTTTCTTGGCTCCTTCTTCCAACAGGGTAAAAACTTCTTTCGCGTCTCTAATGAATTGTGTGATTATGTCCACATCGTCGGCAAAAGCCAGTAGGACCTTCGGACCCTGTGTTGCGAAACCGTTTGATAGTTTTGATTGTACTTTTCTAACTGCATATTCCAAGGCGCAGTTGAACAATAACGGGGAAAGGGGATCTCCCTGTCTAAGACCGTTTTCAATTTGGAATTCATCTGATGTAATATTGCCAACTCTAACCTGCGCACTTGAATTCTGCACGCATACCTGTGCCAAGCTTATCAATTTTTTGGGGACTCCCATCTCTAACATGACTCTCCACAGCACTTCCCTGCTCACAGAGTCATATGCCTGTTTAAAATCGACAAAAACCTGGTTCACATCACGATTGTATTCCCAATTCTTTTCCAATATTTGTCGTAGTATAAAAATCTGGTCGATAGTGGATCTTCCGGGACGAAAACAACATTGGTAATCGTCTATGATTTCCTCTGCGTATGGGATTATTCTTCTCATCAATATGATAGCCATCATTTTATAAACTGTATTTACTAGTGAAATTCTTATATAGTTTGTACAAATGTGTTTATCCCCTTTCTTATGTATGGGTATTATGAAGCTTCCATGCCATTCTCTAGGTATTTCCTCTTTTTGCCAGATTTCACATATTAGGTGGTGCATTTCCATATGTAGTCTTTCTCTCCCTCTACCAAAGAGTTCTGCCTGAATGCCGTCTGGTCCCGGTGCTTTGTGTTTTTTTAGTGTTTTAAGTGCTTTTTTTACTTCTTCCAGCGTCGGCAGTGATACCTCTTGGTCCGCTGTTTGGTAGTTGCTGTTCTCATTCATCACAATTGGGTTAACAGGGTTTAGTAGTTGCCTGAAGTATTCTCCCCACTGTCGCCTTATGTCCTCACCCGCTGTGAGTAGTTGTCCTGATTCATCTCTTATGAATTTTAGGTTGTTTATTGAGTTTTCTTTTAGTGGTTTTAGTTCCCTATAGAACAGTCTAGCTTGACCTGCTTTGTGTTCATCTTCGAGAGTTGGATTCTTTCTTTTGTATATTGTTTTTTCTTTTTCTTCAACAATTGCCTCACTTGTGATCTAATTCTATTATAAGCTTCTCTGTTTTCTTCTGTCGGTCTTGCCAGCAGTTCCAACCTCATTTGTGTTTTCCGTCTAAAGCCCTGCTCGCACTCCTGGTCATACCATTTCTTTTTCGCTCTTCTTCTCTTTTTCCCGATGTGCACCTCTGCCGCTTCTTCTATGGTCTCTTTTATGCTCTGCCACCTCTGGTTTATTGTCGTCTCCCTCTCCGACGACTCCTCCTCCAGGGTCTGGAACTTTATCAGTATTTGTCGTTGATATTGTTCCTCTTTTTCTTGTATATCTAGGTTTTCAACAGTCCACACCTTTCTTGGAACACTTTGATATGTCCATGTTGTATTCAGTCTTGCTCTCAATTTTGCCCTTACCAGAAAGTGATCTGAATCACTCTCTGCCCCTCTCATACTTCGTGCACTAATAATGTTGCTAGAGTGTCTTCCATCAATGAGCACATGGTCTATCTGGTTCCGTGTGATTCCATCATTGGAATTCCATGTTACCTTGTGTATATCTTTCCTTTGAAAATGTGTGGTTTTGATCACCATGTTATTAGCTGTTGCAAAATCCACTAACCGATATCCGTTGTCATTCGTGGTGTCATGTAGGCTATGCATACCAATAACCGTTTTTAGGTTTTCTTCTTTGCCAAGTTTGGCATGTTGTTCGTTGGAATCTCTTCCTACTGATGGTGTTAAAATGATTTACACCACAATAGTAAATGTTCTCAAAAGAGGCTTAGAACTTTGCTGCAGCTGTAACACTCGATATAGTAGTTTGAACTGAGACTGCTGAACCTATGGTTTGAAATACACACGTAAACTTCTCGAAAAACGTATGGTTCCATGTTAAAAAAAATAACACATCTATAATGAACAAAATAATTACCGATGGTATCGTTGCATTCGCTGATCAGCTGTTCACCGAAACGAGTATTGATTCGTGTTTACATTAGATTTCTATTTGTATTTATGGGATTTTTTAATTTAAACGTTTATTGGCTATCAAAATTCGAAGTTGTTTCCTTAATTGTGGATCCTGTGGATTATATTGTAAGTGCATGTATAGGTAATATTGTGCGTTTTGTTATATTTTATGTAAAATATTGAGGTGAGCACTATTCAATTTTGAATGCTTTTCAGATCATCTGGCAAGATGTTTACCAAAGGTTCCTCTAATTATATAAAATTTTCCAATATTCACATGCTCACAGATGCTGTGTAGAGGGTGAGCAAGTCTGCAAGTGTCAAAATGCAATCATTTGATTCTATGTGGGAAAAAATTATTTCAAAACATTGGAATTCTACAAGGACAACCCCATCATATTGAGGAAATGGTGTCTTATAAAAATGATGGTGTGAAGATTGACAAGATTATATACAGATACGAAGCAAGATTATCTGGAATTTGCAAGCATATTTCAGCCCTGCTACTCTACAAGGTTGTACGTACTACAAAATATCTTGACAATTCTACTGATTGTGAAGGTAAAATTCATTGTTTAGTTTTGTCTCTGCTGTTTTTTTTTCTGTTTTCCATAACAATGAAATGTACAAAACAGAAAACATTAGGATTATCCATATTTGATGAAAACTAAGAGAAGTATGAAATTAGTTTGGGACCTACCAGAACATGAAAACATGCATAATTGTAATGTAATATAACATTAGCATGAACAATATATTCATTTAATAGAAGCTATTAATTTTTTTTTCTATTTAGGAAGGAAAAAATCTATGAAAAGAAAACGGGTGATGAATTTTGAATAGAAATGGACATTCTTCAGAGAACTGTATGTATGCAGAACTATTTTTTTTATACTATTTATTTATCCAAGAGCATACAAAAAATTCAAAAATTTAAGAAAGTTTGAAAAAGTCATCTAAGACTTGTGTATAAACTCTCTCAAATCAAAACAACAGACCAACATAAACTATGAAATTCAACAAAATAATAACGTAATAATCATTAGAAAAGTTCATGAACGTTCTGTCTCGAAAAACAGTCAAGCAACCAGTGGTTTGTTCTTCGCTTCAGCGGTGGTAACTTTGTGGAATCTTCAAATGAGTGGGAATTATATTATAGACCTGTGGTGATCTATAAAGGGCAGAGGATTTGATACTTTCCTTAATAACGTTGAAACCTCTAACCATAACATTTTGTGTCTGTCTTGTGTTGTAAGTAGAACACAGAAGATCCAATTTGTGACGTTTTTTGGGAATAGATAATATCAAACTTTTTATATATAGCTGCCTCGGGTCCATCATTCTCAATTCCTCGAATAATCTATCACTGGAGTACTGTCGAGGTTTCTCGAACAGTATTTTCAAAAGTCGCTTCTGTGCTCTCTCAACCATAATGTAGTATGTTTTCCTCAAGCCTCCCCATGCACCAATTCCTTACTGCAATATTGACTGTACCAGAGCGAAGTAAACAGTGAAACACAATTTCCTAGGCAAAACATTCTTGGCCAATCGAATTCGGTATATTATCTTTCTCAGTCTTTTGTGTAATTCCAAACTGTGCACATCCCATCTCAGATGGCAATCCATATAAATTCCCAGGTATTTGACATACCTAACTCCCCTTATCACCATATTGTCAAATAGGATTGTTTCGAAATTTGGTTGTTGTGAACTATACAAATAGATTGGCATAAAGTGTGTTTCAGACTCGTTGACTGAGAGCAAATTTAGATCAAACCACTCCTTAACTATCTTTAGTTCAGCCTGTGCCAATTCTTCAACCTCCATCCAAGAGTTATGCTCAAAGAGAATACATGTATCATCTGCATATGAAATTATCTTACCTCTCATATCAACTCTCAACAAATGATTCACATATATGAGGAACAACAGCGGACCCAAAACAGTCCCCTGGGGAACGCCACAGTGCACTAACTCTGGATCACTAACAACATCACAGATCTTGGTTCTCTGATATCTATCATATAGGTAACTCTTAAACAAGTCAAAAGCAGCCCCCCCTATATCCGATATCAAACAACTTCCTGAAAAGTATCTCATGACAGACGGTGTCAAATTCAAGTCTACAAATACGCAAAGAACCTTTTTTTTCCTTGTTAATTGCTTCGTAAATACTATCCAACATGACGTGATATTCGATCAATCATATTGAAGAATTCATCACGCTAGATTTTAATGTATTATTCATTTATTGCATCTCACTTGTGTCTAAGGCTGCAGTTGTAATAAAATAAAATAATTCAACCTATCTATCGATTGATTGCACCTTTCCCGTAGCTAAATGAATGTCAATACTATCAAGCTATTTTCAATATTAATATTAAATTGATACATATATGTATAGTATATTGTTTAAATGTGCCAATTCTCGGAATTTATTCGAAATTCTACATGTAGATTTGATCATTGCTGAACATATTTCTATTGAAAACAGTGGTTCCTTATAATATTTGTATCGAAAATTTCTCTGCAAAATCCACCATACATGACTTTTTTCTGGGATTGTCCGAGCGATATAGGAGCCACTAATGGTAAGTTTGATTGAGGGCGTCAAGTCCTAGTTGTATCAAGCCCTGAAGTTGGGAACAGTTCGGGTTAGTGTTGTGCCAGTTGGATAGTTTTGAGTATCCGATACTGAAATATTATGTATTGGATAAATTCATTGGATTGTTGGTATCCAAATTCAAACTTACAAAAGCCACACTGAAAAAATAGGTTTCAGAAACTTTCCGAAATTGAATTAATTTCATAATTCAATGACAAGATAAAAATTTCAATTTATTCGAAAAATGTGAATATGACTACTAAATGTGAATGAAGAACCCAAAACAATATTTTTCATTAGAAAAAATAGAATATAACAAAACTGAACCCAGCATTCACATCCCTAATAACTAGATTCGAAAAAAAAACAGATTTTGCGCTCATCCTTCCGTAATTCTCTACAATGAAATAAATTCGTGCATAAGACGATAATTGAACGAATGTTTCAAAGGGACCGCCAAAGAACGGTCAACAGGGCTATAAATATTTTATGAGGTTTCAACATCTGGGATAAGTAAACATTGTACCTGAATACTTAGATAATTTTTACCCTTATTGTGTTGTGTGATTCTATATTCTATCCTTCCTACCGATCTGGTGGGTCAGACTGTCAGACATCTGGTGCCCCAATTGAATATTTGGACGTTCCGACAAGGCGCAATATTCAAAAACTACATAATGTTTTTTTCAATTTTTGTTTTGAATGAATGTATTCGTTAACGAACTTTTTTAGAACTTACCCTTATGTTTTAACCTTTATGAATATCAAAATTTGCTCGAGTCTTTGCACGCGAGGCCCCACCAAGAGCGAGGCCCCGGGCGATTGCCCCGTTTGCCACCCCCTAAGGCCGCCACTGGTGTTTAACATGCAGTTTCTATCTGAATCATCAGACGACGTTTGAGAGAGGTGAATCTAAGTTCTAGACCTCCAATAAGAGGAGTTCCATCAACACGTGACCATAAGCGTCAAAGACTGGATTGGGCAAGGCAACATATCAATTGGATCGATCAATGGCGTGGTATCCTTTTCAATGATGAATCCAGATATGGACGATTTTCAGATTCTTGAAGAATAAGGCTATGGACAATATTCGTTGCTATGTCGAAGAAGTCCATCCATTCCGAGGGGGTAGTGTTATGGTATGGGCCGGGATATGTTTTCAAAAGGAGCACAGATCTACACATTTGTTGTGGGAATACACTATAGGAAGCATATGATTGACAATGTTTTGCCAAATTTTCACTCTGCTATTGGTGAAACTTTTCAATTTCCAGACGATAATGCTAGACCGCACCGTGCAGTCATAGTTGAGAATGCGAGCGAGGTGCTTGGTATTCCACATTCACCAATACCTTCGCACTCACCAGATTTGAATTGCATAGAACATGCATGGGATATGCTCCAAAGAAGATTCGATAATCATCAACCTACCCCAGAATCCTTAAATGATCTGAGAGAGCTTCTGCCCCGTTTATGGAACCAAATTCCTCAAGAAATTATCAACAACCTCGTGTGTAGTATGCAAAGAAGATTTCAAGATGTTATTGATGCCCGTGGAGGCCATACATTTTATTGATAATCTTAAAATGCTTGAATTCTCTGGGAATAACATTTCGTTATTTTACTCGATTTTTCTAAACCACCCTGTATACGCTGCAGACCTACAGGCTTGAATAAATATTATTTCCTGCAACTTGATATCATATCAATATGAATTTTCAAAACAAAATCTCATTTAAAATATACTATTTTGCAATTTAAGTCAATATCCCTAACTCATGTGGAACAGTTCACTTAAAATCGGCTTTCTTCTGAAGAAGAGACAGCTGAGATATTTTTTGAGAAAATTTACTGTACAGGGTGATTCATTTATCTTGGTAACCCCAATTTTCTCGAAAACGCCAGAATATTTTTTCATTCTGTGAATGGCGTTTTGAACAAGTCAATGTCGACTTGAGATGCGCATAAAAATCTGCGGAATAAATAAAGACGCCAGGCGTCGCGGCGCTGTCAAAAATTTCTTCTCCAGGGACATACCATTTTTATCATATCATTCGAAAGATAATTTCATTTTGAACTTTTTTTTCGAATACAATTTTTGTCCATTTCTTACCGTCAGCGATCTGCAGCGTGTTTTATGTTGATTCTATTCTATTTATTTTTTTTCTGTATTGTGGTAGTATGGCTTGATTTGGAGACATAGATATGATTTTATGCCTCGAATTCAAGGAGGCAAGTTTTCTGAACAATCTGCCTCTTCAAATAAGATCAAATATGTGGATACAGCAAGATAGGGCTCCATGTCACAACGCTGCCATTGTGAAGAGATATTGAGATTAATAATTCGAAAATGAATGTATCCTTATATTCTGTCCAAAGTGACTTATGATGAAATAGGAGATGATTTAACTTGTGTATTGATCATAATGGCTAGATGACCTAAATTTGATTATGTTCCGTAAAATGACGGAGGCTGTGTAACTATTTTTCTATTATTTTATTCATTGAATATTATATCTTATAATAATAAACATTTTTTTTTAATAACAAACGAAAAATTTCGAATCATATGTTCTATATACCGGCCATTATGATCCATACATAAGTTATTTCATCACTTTGGTCAAAATATAAGGGTCCACTTGGGCATATGCGTTTCTTTTCTTCAATTTCAAATAGTCCAAGTTATTAGAATCAGTTTGGTATACCATATATTCAAGGGGACCCCTCAGAAAGTAATCCATGAGCGTTAGGTCTGGCGATATCTGATGGATCCATTGGTTTCAATCCATTTTTTTCCGAATTCTTGATCTAAATATCTCTTGAGAATGGCAGCGTGGTGGCATGAAGCCCCATCTTGCTGTAGCCACATATTTCATCTTATTTGAAGAAGCACATTGACCAGAAAACTAGCCTTCTTGAATTCAAATCACAAAATCACATCTATGTCTCTAAATAAAGGCATACTAACACAATGCACAAAAAAATAAATGGAATAGAATCAATATAAAACACGCTGCAGATCGCTAACGGTTAGAAATTGATAAAAATTTTATTCGAAAAAAAAATTCAGAATGAAATTATCTTTCGAATGACATGATAAAAAAGGTATGTCCCTGGAGAAAAAATTTTTGATAGCGCCGCGACGCCTGGCGTCTTTATTTATTCCGCAGATTTTTATGCGCATCTCAAGTCGACATTGACGTGTTCAAAACGCCATTCACAGAATGAAAAAATATTCGGACGTTTTCGAGAAAATTGGGGTTACCAAGATAAATGAATCACCCTGTACATAATGTATATTTTTTATGCCATCAGGAATAAGAAATAAGCTGATATTCTGACGTGAGAATTCCTCATAAAAATTGGAGCTGCCTTTTCGATATCAAAGCAAGATGAAGTGAAAAAATTAATATTTCATCTCAAAACGAATACATTGTGTTCAAAACTAAACAATATTTGTTTGTGATGAATAAAAATAAAGAATCAAATCATAATTTTTCACTTAAATGATGAAAATATGTGGAAAATTGTGAAGCAAAAATTGTGGATCAGTTTGTTAACTACAACTTTTTTCCATACGACTTGTAGTTCTACCGGAAATCTAGATGAAACTAGGTCAATATCTTTATGTTTTGTTTTGAGAGCCGAATGTAAAGAAATTTTTATATTAACTTGTTTAAAACCATTATTTTTCACAAAACAAAAAATACAGAATTCGAGGTGTATATAAATCTGACTCCTTCAAAATATAAGTCATCACCTTGACATAAATTTTTCTTGATTAATATATTAACATTTTAAGCAATTTCGATTAACAATTTGTTGTTTGTGGGTAATAAAATCAACAAATCAGTTAGATATTCAAATGCAGAAAAAGAATTAAAAAAATATCTCTGAGCAAATGTTCAAAATGAGAGTCATTCACCCAAATACATGCATTAGTTTTGTTGAACAAATGAAGTACAGCCTTTTTAATTACAGGAACATTTGTTTCAATTTCTTTCGATGCTTCAGTTATTTTATTCTGTTATTCAATTCTTCGAATGCTCTCTGTTAGTTACAGTTATTCAGACCGTTGTCTCTCACATCACCAGTCACCCTGTATGACGAAGAAAAAGTTCAATAACCTGAGGATAAATAGTAAGTACTGAAATGAATCATTCAAATGAATTACACGAAATATCTCCGTACGCTTACGAGCTCTTCTTCTACCAGTGCCTTTTCTGCAAAACTGAGGTCTAATGGCCTATTGTTCATCTGCATGTAGAATAAGAAACGTCAACAAAAATGTCGCTAGTCGACAGTGATGGGTCCCTCTCACCATGAAAATATTGGGTGTAGGGTTTCCCAGGTGTATTGTGCTTATCTCAATACGGTTTGCTTCAGATGAACAGGATATGTTCAACAATTTCATCTATTTAGATGTTTGTTAAACAGGTGGCCAGTTAATGCGCCAGTCACCAAACTTAGCTGTTTTCCTCTCAAGGTCCAGGAGTTTCTTGACCTCAGCTACAGAAGAAGACCTCTCAATAAGAAGCCTCGACTGCCTAAGGCCACTTCCCGGGCTCCATGGAGACGAAAATTCTCTGCCTAGCTATCTCTTGAAGAAGCTCCCGACAGTTGTCCGACAGATGGGAAGCGACGGCTTCGGACAAACAAAAGCTCAGATATAAATGGAATTCGTTAATTTTGTTCTCATTTCCGAATTATTGCCGCCAGTTTCATCAGTTATTTTTCGAGGATATTTCTTGCACTTTATTCAAACCTCAGAAACTCAATCTAGCATGAAGCTTCATAATAGATGGTCCAGGGTTGACAAGTCATCAGATTTTTCTGCCCATGACATAGCATTCTATCGACCAATAAACATGGTCAATAACAGGCTGTAATATCACATAGTGCCACCATACTGAAATTCTTTTTCATAGTGAAGGATATAAATTCATAATTTACTCTCATTGCGAACTTTCATACATTTGGTTTAGTTTCTCCATGAAACTTGAGTTTTCGGTCTTCTTCGAGTTCCCATATTGAATATCTCATTTCTCTAAATCTAAAAGAGTGCCCTGCGATCTAATTAGAGTCCTGTGATGTGAAATAGTATCAAATGTCCTCAACATGTTGCCTCTGAATGAGACCTACGTATAAGAATGAAAGAATGGTATATTCCAAAATACCTACTCGTCGCTCGTTTTCGAACGCATTAGTGTAAGAATTGTATAAGACGATATTTTCTATATTTCAGTCAGTCGGAGGTCAGTATTGACAACCACAAAACGATGCTGTAATAGGTTCAATACAGCAGTACCTTTAGTACTTCAATTTATTTTTTGCAATACTATTTTATATTTAAACGAAATCATTTGTCACCAACTTATGGATAGGTACCTATGTATAATACTTTTAAGCAAGTTTAATCTAACTAATTTCACACCCAACCATGCTTCATTTTGAAATGTTATCTGCATCAGAGAAAAGCACATAATTCGGCATTTCAATTTCAATCTCTTGAAATGTGAATGAATTTAAACCTCCGCGATAATTGACCAGTTTATATTTCAAGAAGACAATAATTGTTTATACGAATAAATATCGTGTTATTCTATTTTCTGTCTACGTGCTCTTTTCAAGAAAATTTGAAAATTTCAGTGATGATTCGTTGTTGATTGTGAGGATATCATAAAAAAAAGTTACACTGCAGAGTCGCGGTACAAGAAATCAACCAGAATATTTGATGGCCAGTATTATTGTACCTTCATGCGAAAAATACAATCGAAACTATGAGTCTACAAACGAACCCATATTTTAAAACATTATTTCAGTTAGGGATAACACACGATAATTTGATGCAGATATAGTCCGTTTCAAAATGATTGTCATCAGAGCAAGCCATGGAATTCTAGCCGGGGCTTTATTTCTAATTTCAAGAAGTTACTAAAAATTTCTGTGTATTCGTCATAGATTGAAATATATCAATATAACCTATAAAATGATTGAATATATTTGTCCAGCCAAATAATTTTGAAGAATTTTTTGTGAAATTATCTTATTTTCATCATTATTGTATAGACAAATTTTCAAACTTAGTTTTCAATTGCAGAAAAAAAAAACAAGCTGAGATGATGACTAAAATATACACACCCACACTATTTCGCTGTAGATCGCGCATGGGAAGTGAAAATTCAGGATTGATAATAAAAAAAGCGTGGAATGCTTCAACATGAAATCTTACATGCTTTCGAGAAACTCTAATGTAGAGATATCATTCATTATATAATTAGAACTTCATCAAAGATAACTAAAAGTTCGTTCTCTATGAAGACCCATCAGCAATCTTTGCATTCATGATGACTGATAACTATGAAAATTTCAGCCAAGTTCTCCTCTGTGTTATTTTTTCTGAGTTTTGAGGAACAAAAAGTATAAGCTGACATAATTTTACAATTCCATGGCCCAGTTGTCGAAACAAATGAAAAATATTCATTGACAAATTGTGGAGCATTTGTTATGTGCAATGCTATAAAATATTTCTTAATACTGTCCATTTCATGATTCATTAAATTATAGAAAATGTTGATTTTAATTTAAATTTAGTTACGTTTTAGGCACTTCAAAAAATTTTTACTAACTGATTCATTCATTGTTTAATGATTTCAGAAAAAATAACGTCGTGTAATGTCTCTTTGAAGGTATAATCAAGTGGAGTAGGTTTCCATCCACTGCTTACTCCTGACTGTAATGACTTGTCTTGCCTTTTTTTCTCCAAAATTCATCTTACACTTCTAGGTGAAAACTGAAATTTTGAGACTCATTTATTTATCAGAAAACATCTTGAGAAAGGTAAAAGATTGTTAGCTGATTATCTCGCAAAACGCGATTAATACTAGCAGAAATACCTGCTGCATTGTTGAAAAACTCGCAGTACCGACGATAAACTGCTTCATATCACGTTCCCTTGTAGTTAGGCGAGGCGAGAGGTATCTTGATGAAATCCAGCCATTTTCAATTCGGTAATACTTGAGAAATATTCAAATCCAAAACTCATTTGTCGATTTAATCAAGAACAAAGCATACAGATATAAATTCGAAATATATTCAGAAGATTAATTCAAATTCTGAAATGTCATAACTAAGTGTTTCCAATCGACACCAACCCAAATCCTTGAACTCAAAAGTTACTGAAGGGATATTACTCACATATTTTCGAGATTCCACAGCCGCCCGAGATGCCAATCATTCTGAAACAGACTATATATTTTCTCAAGCCCACATTCCTCCGAAAAAAGGTTATATTGGCCTCAAAGCAAGAGCAATATGTTGTGATGAAAAACTTATCGAAATTTCTAACCTGAATATGGAACACGAATACCTACTTTATCCTGGTCAGTTCCTTCGCATCCCCATCATTGTGTTCTTCTTTGTTATTTATCGTTTCAATTCGTAATTCTGATGATGACCACTAATGGATACTCATCTTCACCTGACAATGTGAGTGTTATTTCATTCCTATTCGAGAGAATAACTACATCATATCAGATGTCTTTTGGTTAACTCAACATGAATGTTGAAACCAAGTGAATTCCCTGATATATATAATATTTTAATACCACTTCCATACATTCCTGATTTTCGACTTGAATCCCCTACTGAAATATCATGGTTGCATATGACATCATGAAATTGATTATCTATAGTTTGTTTTCATTACATACTTATATTATAATTCATTTTCATATAAATGGTAAGTTAGGGTAGCTGGTAATTATTTTGTAAATATTCTTATTTTTTTAACTAATAAAATCAAAATTCGTTATTTTCAAATTTTTTTTTGAAATTGGTCTCGAATCTGCAAAATGTGTAGATATGTTCTCATTTAAGTATCTAATTAGCAAGAAACTTGGTCGCTAGACAACAGAACAAGAAAAAGGAGTTACCTGAGGAAAGAAAAGTTACTCATCCTTTTTAGCTCGGGATAATATAACTTTCAGTAAAAGTTATACCCGAGGAAATGACTCTAACGATAAGCGAACATATGAATAAAAATATTATTATTTCTCAATGCTATTATTAGCTGAATAATTTTTGAATCTGAAACTTTCAACTTTTTTAGCTGTTCCTATACCTGAAGCACACTAAGAAATCTGCATTTGTGCTTTCGGAAATATCAATAGGTTTTTTTTCTAAGCGAATTAATTTTTCGTAATGAAATATTTTTTGGATTCGAGTTCATGATACCCATCATAAACAATTTCTGATAAAATGCACATGTTCAAAATTTTCAAATTAATAATGGAAAAACTGGAGTTTCCTCCAATTGACTATGCATCCAAACTGTTATGATATAACACAACGTTTGATTCAATATTCATCACGAATAAATACCTATAGCAGCAACAGTAATAAAATATGTGATTTCGAAACATCATCCTGATATTTAAAACAACACCTTTTCTGGAGGATAGAGGTAGAATTAATCATAATTCCATTATATTATACCTATGCCTTTGTTCGGAAAAGTACGATTTATTTTAAATATTGACTATGTATTTTGCATCCATTTTTCTTTTTGTGACAGTTCATTCACAACTTTACTATTCATCATTACTGGATACGTAATTAAAATATTGAATTGAAAAAAATCCGATTAAATTCATCCATTTAACTTAACAATTCATATTTTATCCCTAATCGAAAATTGGATTCGAAGATTTTTGTGAATCTTGAAAAATGATCTTAACAAATAGAAGGGCATTCCAGTTCACAAGAACTCACTCGAAAAGTTTCCTCCAGAAGATCTTTTCCGTTGCGAAAGGATAAATATGCTAAATAATTGATACCAGATCTAGAGCCCTTCGTGAAATATTTCTCGAGGCTCTCTTCACATCCGGGAGCAAAAAGTTGAACCTGTTTTAAACATAGAAGTTTCCAACTGGAGCAGATTCAAGAGATGTTTCATGAGAAATACGCAACAACTGGATACCCACCTCACTTGCCCCTTTAATTAATAAGTTTTCTTTGATTATCCCCAATTTTCAGAAATACAAGGTACACTCCGCACTCGGAACCTGAGTGGGTTATTGAAGACAAGGCTCAACAATTGGAATTCTTTATGAAGTTTACCCCTTGAGGTTGAAACTTCTATAAGTAAATCGAAATTGGGTTCATATAATACAAATATAAATTTTTCTGAGAAAGCTTTCA